>JBCAUG010175910.1:0-19944 GCA_038406175.1 Haplosyllis leylae | reverse complement strand
TAATAGACTTTATTGTCATTTTTTAAAATAGTGAAATAAACTTCTATTCTTGTATTATCATCCAAAACACCACTCTTTGCTTCACTCATCGTGGGTTTTCCAGGATGATAAAACACTCATAGTCGTTATTTCACTATTTCCTAAACACTTTCGATAATTGGCGTAAGATCAATGAGACCAAAGTGATTCCTGCATACAAAGTCTACCTGTAATTTCACAGCTTCTTTTGAAATCCAATTCAGCAAAATGAGTCCTTGGATGTTTCTGTCGAATGCATGCAGTTATTCACCAAACTTTAGAAAGATTTGATACGCAGATATCCAAAGAAAATCCAAAGAATACTAGGACAATGTATATGTAGTGAACTCTTTGGAGCAGTGAACCGAACTAACTTTCAAGTTCCAAAAACTTTTGACAAAAAGTAAGTTTTTGAATGTGCTACATCGCTACCGAAAGCTGCAAAGAAATATGTCCCCACTGTCTGACAATGGGAATAAAATTTCTGGAAGAGACAGTTTTTCAACCAAGGTTTGAAATCTGTTTGAAACATAACAAACCCTTGTTGCTTTTTTATTTCTTCAATGGGTCATTTCTTCAATTGGAGATTATTTGCTGTGTCAACCTTAAATTAACATTTTCCCCTACATAAAATACATAAATGTGAATTTTTGCCAAGATGAAAGTGGCCCTTTCTGGAATTTGCAACCGTTTTACTTGTCAGATGTGGTAGGGTTTAGCATGGATTAGATTTCCTTAATGCTTTTGTGTGCTGTATAAAAAGCAAAGACTTAGAGAGATCCGATACAAAAAGTAGTTTAATTCTGTTCTAGCAATCCATCAGAGCTTCCAGTGAGATTCACCTTGACTACTTCGACAGAATCAAGATTCAAGATGTTCCGGTATGTTAAAATATTTAAATGACAACTGGAAAACATTAAGGCACAATAGCCTATGTTTAACAGTTGAAAACGTATTTATCATTAACAATGAATCCCAAAGTACCAGACTTTCTAAATTGGTGAAATCCCAAATTCCTATGCATTTGGGGGGGGGGGGGGCTCCTTGTGTTTGATCCTGAGTCTAAAACTGGTGAAAACCCAAAGTCCCATATTTTTGGGGGACGGTTGGTTGGGGGGGGGGGGTGTTGGATATTTCAAATATAATTGGTTCCCTTATACTATGTAAGTCGGGATCACAAAGAAAATTGTTGAAACAAAAGCCGGGGCTGATGACGCTGAGGTAAGATTAACCAAACAGCATCGCTGTTCAATTAAACCCGATATATCAGAGTAACAAGTATCCAATAGTATGCAGATATCTAATAGCATTTTGGTTGGGGATCCAATCTGGGCGATATTGCCCGTAATCCAATACTGGGGAATCAGTCATAAGGAGTCTCAAATTGGTTTAAAAGTTGGGGGACTCATTATTTCTTGTTTTTGAGCAAAACCACTGGAACTATGCAGTTCCCTGAATGCTTCATCAAATACCCCAGGAACCCGTCACAAGAGTTCTTGGGAATAACTTGTCGCAACAGCACTTATCAACCCGAAGCCGAGACGGCCGTTAAATCAGGAGATTGAACTTTAAGCAAGAGCTTCATGCAAATGAATAAGCCTATTGAGATATCTTTTGTGTAATTTACCTGACCCAGGTGGCTTTGTATTTCCGCAAAACTCGCTACTCTGTTGTGATTTTCTTCGAATTGTCTCAAAATCTTTATTTGCAAATACGAAGATAAATTGTCACGTAGTATTTACCCATTTTAGTCGTGATAAGAGCTTCATGGAATTTTAAAGATAAAGTATTTACTTACAAGACAATGTCCATAATATGTGTTCATGAGGAAAAGTTTTTTTTTCAAATTGCACGAACAGACAGATGAATTAAAATGCCTCGTATTCATTTACACGAGACGTTTGAATGTTTCGTGATTGAAATTCATGCCATGAACAAAATATCCTTACAATGCCCCTGATATTGGTTTCCAGGTACTTTGAACTACAAAACTCATTTTCTTTGAAAAAAGGTCTTTGACACTGACTAAATGCAATTTAAGGAAAAAATAAGAATAATGGAACAATGTAACTAAAAAGTGAAAATCCTTGCATTTAATAACAAATGCCACTGTGAAAACAGGCATTTTTTCATGTACCTATCAACATGGAAATTTGTTTTCACTAAAACATGAGAAATATAAAAATAAATTAGCACTTGAAGGGACAAAAAGCACATATCAACTTAAACCTTTGTAATATCACCAAAAGAAAAAAACGTCATTTATCACCTCAAACAACTGTAACAAACAAGTTTAAATATTGTATCAACTGCAGTGAAACTTCTGCTCTTAAAGTTTCGACAGAAGTAAATTTTTGCAATGAGAAGTGTACAAACAAGACACGGCACAGAGAATGTTATTGGCTCTTGCTGACGTTTGTTATCCGAAGTGCCGCAGTTTGAATATAAATGATTAGTAATTAGATATTTGATCTGACACTGGATCTACTCTTACATCGCCACCAGTTTGACGTCTCTTCAATTAATTACGTATTTTTCTGAAAAAAGAGTTTCATTTTGAAAGGCTGTGCACGCAATAGGTGCATCAGAGGCAGAGAAAAAGATAAAACAATTCGACAGATAGGCCCACGTGTGTACATTGGTGTATTATTTGATCAAAAACACGACGGTGGTAGTCTGTCGGAGTTTTAACATGTTCTGTTTTTTGATATGCCATGAACTCTGAAAACACAGGTGTTAACAATTACTTGTAAATATCAATGCATAAAGTGTACTGTTAATTGCGTTTCTCTAATAATTTAGTCCTTAAGACGTTAACTAAAGAGTGTAGATATATCCAAATACACCTTTCTCTTTGATCAATCGTGGAAACTCTTGGGGAGGGCACAGAGCTATCATAGTGGAGAAGTTACTGATACAGTTGAAGGGATTTTCTGGACAGGATTAATATTTTGATGTTGTCATGAAAATTACTCTTTAAGATGAAAGTGATCTGGGCAGCATAGAAAGAAACCCAATCACTTCCGCATACCAAAAGAATGCCATTTAATTGTCAAACTCACGCAAAATCTGACAGAAAAATTTAGCCAATTTGGGATCGAAATGGTTCATATTTTTAATTTCACTTTGGCAATTCCATTATAAAGTGAAAGAATTGTGCGTGTTGAAGCAATTTCTCCGTTGTTATGTGTAAGCGCATTCGAGTTTTTCACAATCTCTCCACAATACAAAAATGCCACCATTGTCAACTTCGTTTTAGCTCTCTCATTAAAAGCCAACTAGTCCAATGTTGCATTAAACTAAAGAATGTAATCCTCACATATCCTTGATTTCTAATTTACATTTACTAACATCGGTTGATGTAAATAAAGATGAAAAATGCAAATATAAGGAAACACAAAGTTGGCAATAATGCCAACATTGCCAACCTTGTGTGTTTGTGAAAAACTCGATTGGTCGGCAGCCGAAGCTTTCAAATCCAGGTGTACAAATCCAGGTGTATTTGTTTGCTTCTGGGTACTTGCCGAATCATCTCCTTAATTTATACGAAACGAGTCTTTGAGGTGACTAGATTTCCTTTCCAGGTTAGGTGTTGACATGGTATTACATTACCTCGCGTAGTGCTTAATCGACCAGCACCTTTTTTGGTTAGGTTGTAGTTGGAACTAGTTGGTACTAATGGTATTTATTGGCATTGAAAGCATATTTTGTCCGGGCGACACTTGGCTGTTAGCTTCTTTCGTCTTTGTCATTCGTGTTTTTCCTATTCGATAGTGGATTCGTCCAATTAGATGAATTTAACGAAAACCAGTCAAGGACCACTGAAGGCTGTTGAAATCTTTGCTGTGTTCCCCACTCACAGTTGGCTCCTTGGTGTAATGGTTGTGATTTTTTTGCCTGATGATCAGTCGGCTGTATGCTCGAATACAGGAATTTTCGTTTTTGAAAAGAAAGGTCTTGTCTAATGAGTCTAATTTTGAATTCAAAACAGAAAAACCTCACTTGTATATCTGTAAAGTTTACGATAACCCACCGAACAAACAGTAGGTTTCAAATGGGTCAGTTGACTCAAACCATCGTTGATGAGAACAATAGAAAGACATTCCATTGTGGTTTGATTATTCTTAACTCTATAGTATAACTCTATAATGTAGTACGTTATTTAAATGAATAGTTATTATTTACACATTAATGTCTGTATTATTATCATCCGCATTTCGAAGGATGCTGGAAGGTAATGTTTTCACACCTGTCCGTCCATTCACGGAGGTGGGGGTGTGTACCCCTTGCTCTCAGGTCCCTGGTCTCTGGCCTCTGGTACTTCCAAGGGGGGGAGGGGGGTGGGTGGGGTTGAGTACCCCTGGCCTGTGGTCCTTGGTCCCTTCTCCCTGGTCCTTTCTTTGGGACAGGAGGGTACCCCTAGACCTGTCACTAGTCCTGTTCAAAGTCCTGTCCAGGGAGTACCCCAGGATGGGAACCCCTCACCCAGGATAAAGGTACCCCCCTCCCTTGGATAGGAGTAGGACTGCTAGCTACGCGGCGGGCGGTACGCCTTTTGCAGTCACGCAGGAGGACTGTCTTGTATTTAAATTCTACTTTGCTGATAATGAAAATTTTATGAAGACTTTGGCTCTGTGTTGTTTCTAATATGTCGTGCGGATTGAACGACATTATTAGTATTAATGAACAGCGCTTTGATATGTGGAATTAGGTTGAGTAGATGTGTACACTTAGATCAATATCTTTGCTACTGTTTGCAAATTTAAATCGTTGTCGTCTGACAGATATTGTTTATATGTGAGAGAATAATGTTTCAAGAAGAAAATATAATTTATTGCTGGCTGATAGAGTCATCTTAAACATTCAGATGAAGAAAGGGGAGAGGTAAGGGTTTGCAGATGTGTTTGAGGGAAGTCACAATCTGTTTTTTTTATGCAAATGAGTTTTAACTGTTTCATTAATCACCTATGAAGTGGTGGGACAACTAGCTTCTTTTGATTAAGTTTAAAGCTTAATTAAGAGTTAGGTTGAGAATTGAGTTCAAAGTTAAGTTGAGGGTGGTATTATCCTGGTTACGTGGGTACATGAGCTGGTCAGCGAGTGATTGGGTGGCTGGAGGAACTGCAAAGATTTGGAATGGAATAAGCGGATGTGTGGGTGGGTGGTTTGTTGAGGTTACCAGTGAATACAAAGAAAATCTATGACTATTACATTCCAATGGGAATAGCCGTAATGTCCTCTGTTACCAACGACAACAACGTTGCGTTGTGTTTTAACCAGTATGTACAGCCTCCTTGCGAAGTTATTACCGCTCCGTACACAGTGCGAAGGAAGCTATTTTTTCAGTTTTGTCTATTTACAGGGGGAGGGGGCGATGATGCACTGGGAAACTATCCCATAATGCTATAGGACAGTCCTCATTGAGGACGGTGTAATGATTTCAGAACCGCCCCAGTTTTTGCAAGCCCTCCCCTAACAAGTTTACAGACTGTGACAAATTATTTACATAGACTGCCAATGTAAATTTTATAGACAGTTTTGGCTGTAAATTTACAGATGGAAATTAATTGTCGCCATCTGTGAAATTGGCAGTATTTGTCATGGCAAAAACCATCTGTAAATTTACATTGTTAGTCTATGTAAATATGTTGTTACCGTCTGCAAAGGAGGGCTTGCAAAAATGGGGGGGGTGGGGGGGTCTCTGTACCGACCAGCCAGAAATGAGTCACTGCCTCATGGTCAAAATCTCGTGGTCACTGGAGAATATCATTTAATATAAACGAGTTTTTCTTGAACAAACGAAATTGGCAAAGTTGCCGAATTTATATGACTTAAACTTGAAAATATATTCTACATACATGTGTGTAGTTATCAGTGACATTAACTTCAATTCAAGGCACTATGACAAATTGAAATTTGCCTGAACATATACTCAAATAGTAACAATTCCCAATTGATTTCTTTCCATTAGACGTCATACAAAAATCCAGTACAAAAATCCAGCCTTTATGGGTTGAAGCAAACTCTCAAAAGTCATTGGTATACAAGTTGCAAGATTTGGCACTAATTCTTTCTAAATCTCTGCTCTCAAAATAGACCAATGGAAAGCGAAAGGATAACCAAACCGATAGTTTTTTTCAGTTTCGCATTTCCGTGAAGATATTCTCAGGTTCTCCACCGACTGATTACCAAAATAGAACAAGAAAAAAAAAGGAATTTGCCTTAACCAGTTAGCCTCATACGGGGGGAGTTTAAACCTCTTATCACCAAAACCGTCTGATGTGACTGTTCTAAACCCGTTAATGTTCAGAGACTGGGAAGTTTAATATTTACATTTCATTCTTAATGAAACAAGAATAAATTAAGTCAGTTTGACACAATATTCCATATTAAGCTGTTTTGGGAAACCTGGAAGTGAAACAAGAGTCCTTAGTAATACACAATCTGTCCATCAAACTCACATTTTGCGAGATATTTTCTGCTCTGTCGCCAAATGTGAAGTTAGTGGAATTTAAAGTGAACTTTTCTGGTCATACTTCTTCTCTTTTGAGAGCTTTGTGGAATAAAAATATTCTTAAATATGACATTACTAGATACAGCGAAGTCGTGCAACCAAGCTATTCTGTAAACAAACGAGAGTCATCTTTTATTAAAGTTGTCCTATGGATATATAGTCATGCAAAAAAGTGTGTCTGGAATAAGAGCCCATTTACATCTAGCGACATCGCTGCGACATCACTCCAAATGGGTTGCGAAGCGATTTCCAAGTGACATTGCTGACGCTGGGTGTAACAGTACAGGACAGAATTCATACAGTTGATTTGGGAGCGATCTTGCAGCGGTGTCGAAAACGCTAGGAGTAAACGGGCCCTAAAGCATTCCTGTTTTGTCCAGCCTATTTGTTTACCCTGCAGAGGCTCTATGTATGAGACAAGGCAATTGATAGTGATAGCTAGTGATGCACGTGAAAGAATATTTCTTGGTGAAACGTGACACAAAACCATAAGCCATACAAGGAAGGTCATATGAGTGAACAGGCGAGGAAAATGGTAATTTCCTGAAGACAAAAGAATTTGCAGTGGATACGGACCTGATGTTGGCTCAATCGAGCGACCACGGAAACCCTTTTGTACTTACAAAGAGGCCTCTCACACGCACGAACTATCTATAGACTCCTTACACGCACGAACTGAAGGTTCCCTCGCGAATACTTTAGCTTGCTCACATAGCTCACGTTCAATATTATGTTTCGTATTCACTTGAGATTTACTTGAACAAAGCATAATCACAGAATATTCGGAGATACAAAAGTTAACAGATGATCATTCCCTAGATCCTCTTGCAGTAAAGAAAGATCATTCAGAGTTAGCAATCCTGATTCTGCAGGCATATGGCAGATAATACGCCGGACAAGGGAAAGAATATCCCCTGCTGTCCTCACCGTATATGACTTTGAGATATTCTTGAACAGCCCCCCCCTCACGAATGTAGCACATGACAATAGAGTTTTTCACAAACTCTCTGCAATACATGAATGTCAACATTGCCAACTTCGTTTCAACCTGGCCATTAACAATCAACTCTATAACCTTAAAATGTAATCCTCGTATGCCCTTTGATATCTAATTTCACACCTACTAACAACAGTTGGTGCAAATAAATAATAAAACTGTAAATATATGGTAATACAACGTGTCAATAACGCCAACATTGTGTGTTTACAGAAAACTAGAGCAGAATTACAAAAAAACTGTTTTCCAGTTTTCTGCACACTAAGTGTCAACTTATTTTGCAATATTTGTGTATTTCCATATGTTTCTGTTAAATTAATTCAGTGATAAACATATTACAACACAACCAGAAGGATATCCTTGAATTGGCCTAAATTCATGTTTCAGTGCTTTTGGATGATTTGTTCCCTGAATTTGCTGAATTCATTGAATTCAATAAAATTTCTGCTCCATTTAAGAAAAACTCCAACAAATAGGACTATGAATCCAATTGACCAGTTGGCAAAGTTTTCAATGTTAAATATTTTGGAGACATTAAGGCAGTACTTTCAGTTTTTATCTCCTTTTAGAATTACATGTTGGAATGGAATAATGCGTGCACTGCTAATCCAGCATATTTTTTGACAAACTATGGTTGTTTTGTTTATTACTACGTGTCACAAACAAACGGGGAATACAGAGAAAAAAAACATATCTGCACGCAATTCATATCGGATTCCTTTTCGCCTTAAAGGGAACAATGTAAGCACTACTTAATGCCTTTGTCATCGTTTGTGAAGTCAAAATGTTGATCTTAAAACGTAAATTACTGTTTTTCTAACGGCGGGAGAAAAATATATCACAAGGATGATTTTATGTAAGTGTGGCGAACATAGGACGAGTATTGCGGAAAGAGCATTCAAATAATTCGGAAAACGATGTTTTTGGTGGCTCGTAGAGTCACCTTATAGGTTGAGTCGGGTGGCCCTTAACATTCTGTCCCAGCCCTTAACGCCTTGGCAGTTTTATGAAAATTAGGCCTGCTTTAACCCGCAGTCATTAGTTAGAATTTGTTTACACAAGAATGTTGTCATGTGCTACCGATTGGGTCAACGATGCAATGTCATTTTTTTTATGTCTTACTTAAGTGGAGGAACTTTGTGAACATTTTAGCACATCACAGAAACTTGACCAAACCCTTGTCACTTGAAGCAATCATAATATGTTGTCTGAGAATTATTCCCACTGGAATCTTGGTAATTCACACCAAAAGGAATTACATTCAATTTGAAAAGATCGGCGGGTGTCTGACGAATCCATTGTGCGCAGGTGATCAGAATCAGTGAGCACGCAAAAATGTCTAATGTCCGCTACAATTAAAAAAAAACAACATTCAATATCACCACCATTTGGTGGTTTATAGATGGCACTAGATTAAAAGATACTTTTTGTCACCCACAATTAAATGTTGTATGGATTTTGATCTTGGTGCAATTAAGTCTAAGTGTTTGAAATCGAAAACTGCTCTAAATATCTGAAGGTAGGGCGCCCTTCATGGAGACCTTCGGATACTTGAAACAAAGAGCTTTGAAACCCCCGTTTTAATAATCTTGAACTATTTTTTGAAGGTATTTTCCTTTTACTGAGATACTTGAGATATGAGATACAGAGAAGAAGGTTCTTCACCTCCTCGAAAATACACATGAAAAAGTCATCATATTATTCAAAATAAATCAATAAATATCGAATTTTCCCTAAATTCAAGACGTGTGGGGCTCAAACAAGTCGATCAACCCAACATATCTCGAAATATTTGTTGATAATCTAGTTTTTCACGTTAAGCATTTCTGGCAGATCTGACAGATCTTGAAGTGCATGTCTACTGCCTATTATAGATGCTACTTATTTAATGAAGAACACACATTCTCACAAGAGTCAGTAATCTTAAATAATCCTCAACTGTAAAATTTAAATTGTGACAATTCTTTAAAAATTGTATTTTATTTTTGTCTGATCTGACAGATTTCCTTATCGTGAAAACCCGATTATGTCCCACATACTCAGTTTTCTACTCGACACTTGTGACACTTCAATATTGTGTACTAACTTTGCCATTGACTTATCATGGTAAAAAATTTCTGTACCAATGAATATTCCCCTTGTGCCTAATTTTGAGATGTGTTTGTTAGATCAATATGTTCAATTTTATACAAATTCTATCTGAACTTTGCTATGAAAGACACTGATATTGAGTAAGCTAACTATTACTGATAGAAATTAAACTACTTGTAGGAGTAGACAAGTTATGTATTGCATAACTGGCCTTCTACTAAGTCTCGTTTCATATTCATCTTGTAAACTTATTTGATTCGATTTGTAAGACATTTGAGGACATTAGTCACATAAGTAGCAAACAGCAAGTCATTGGTTGGATTATTGTGCAGCTGCGTGACTTCCTTTCGTTACAGAATGTTTTATACATGGGACTTTTTCCTAAATAGAACGGAACTTTCAGTGAATTCAGGGAATCAGACGAATCATTAAAGCATGAATTAGTGTCAATTAAGGATCTTCTCTGTTGCCAGCGTTCTTGTGGCGCTGAGGTAGAGGGGTGGTTTTCTTACACAAAAGATAGCAGGTTCGAGCACAGCAATCCTCTTTTTAAAATAATATTATTTTTGTAGTTGAGTTCACTGGATTCATTGAAAACATTTAGGAAAAACTCGATAGATGTGGGAATACCTGCATAAAACTTGTTCTGACACGAATGATCTTTTTTATTATCTGCAGAGAGAATTAACTCAGATCCCAACTTGACGATGATACGAAAAGGAGGCCACACGTTCACCTACGAGTGGAAGGACACAGAATGTCTGGATGAACCCGGGTTAAACTATCTGGTCGAGATGTGGGCTCGAAAAACAGGACCCGTCGATGCCTACATAGGTGAGTTGGATTCATTTTAAACTAGTTTCTGAACGTGCAACAAATACAAACATTCCATTCAGCCAAAGGCATACCATCCATGTAACATAGAGATCACACAAACATTTACAATAAACAGATTTTTTTTTCATTAGACCTTGATATGACATAACATTGAGTAACTTGACATTGGCCTTGGCCTTCAGATGACCTTGATCTTTTGAGCAAGGTTTTTTGGAATAAAAGTATTTTGAAGTAAAGAGTAGGTAGGACATTTGACTGATTTGTGATCTTGATACTCAGACTAGACCCAGATATGGTCAAGATGTATGCGTAAATTTAATTTGAAGTTCCTATGGTTGCCATTGAACTATGACTATGTAGTTCCGTCTGAAATTATAGAATTGACAAAATAAAAGAGCAATTTTATCACATCAGCACAGAATTTTCAACGTTTCATCCTATTTATAAATTTACAGTGCTACAAATTTGCCAAAAGATCTCCTGCTTGAGGTGCTGATCTGCAAGAATTGTTACAGTGTCACTGACAACAACGATGAACAACATTCTTTTAGTTAATCAAATCCACCAGTATCCTTATTGGGAAAGGGATATCCTTTTATATTTATTTTCTAAATATAAATCTATTCATTGACAGTAAATATGAGTCAGAAATGAGATTCAATCCAATAACCTTTGAAGCGACAGGGTGAAGTGACACTTTTGATTGTTCATTCTGACTTTGATGTCATATGCAATAACGCATTGGTCAATTTCACCAGTTTAATTATTGGGACATAGATTATTTATTCATAATTCGAGAGTACTGAATCTGTTTACAGATCTATGAGGATGGATATCTACAATTTCATTGCATAATATAATATCACATTCACATTCAGAGCAAATTTACTTCAGTAGGTTTCCATAAATTAATTAATAATTTGCATGCTCATTTTAATTTGGAAGGTATGGCTTGCGATGATATGTGCCACCCGGGAACTAAGTTAGCCAAACATTGGTCGATCCCTGTGATTTCAGGAGCCTGTTCCTCTGTTGAGCTTTCAAGTAAGAAAAGACATTTTTATATTTTCATAGCTTTTGATGATAACTATGATGTACAACGTAAATTAAGTCTAATTTACCATTTAATTCAAATTTCCATTGAGATAAATTATCAATTTGTAAAACAAACCGTGGAAAAAGTCATGTGTTCAAGTTAAAAACACAAATAGCATTGAATGGAAACTTTACAAGCTCAAAGTAGCTCTTGAAATCACATGCAGGGCAATTCATCAAGGTAGTGAAAGAAGACATGGTCATGTTAAGGATATTCTGCTGCAGACACGTTGCCTATTTCGCTGTGTCCGTAGCCAAATTCAACTTCGATTCAACTTGTTTAAGCGACAAGGTTGTTCTTAAAGGGGCCAGAAATAGGTGAACTGCTTTATTTTTCACACATGTCACATGTAATACTTACTTTAAAGGCAGGGAAGGATATCCGAACTTCGTACGAACGGTACCACCTAATACCAAGATGGCTGGTTTCGTAACTGAGATATGTGAAAGATTCGGCTGGACCCGTATCACCCTGGTGGTTAGTGCTGAACAAGAAGCCATCCTCACTGCTGCTGCAATAGAGGTCTGTTTCAGGACTTGATTGAGTTTTCCCAAAATGTTTTCCCTGAATTCAGCAAATTTGGTGACAAAGATATTTTATATTTTAAAAAAGAATTCCTGTATTCAAACCTCCTATCTCCTGTGCATTCTACCTCAGTGCCAGGAAGGAACAGGTAACAGATAGAATCTTTAAATGCCTGAACAAAGCACGGACTGATATTATTTCTGTCCGGTAAATGAAACCTGTCGTGATATTCAACCTATTTTAACAGCGAAAGTTAGAGGAGCATCACATAGAAGTATATCTGATGGAATACTTTGACGTTAACTTTGATGAAAGCGCCTCCCAGGACTGGTCAGTGTCTCGGGAATTGATGATGGACGAATTTGCTGCAAAATCACGAGGTAGGCACGAAATCTTCATTCGCTTCTCTGACAATTTGTGTGCACCCAGAGTGCCCTTTGCTCCTTTGATCCAATGTACATTAAGAAAAATGAAGATTGTTCAACCTCAAAGGTGGTGTTTGTATTCAGTATTAACGTTTTAATCCTTCTTCTGAACCGGTGTAACATTTCTGTTATGTCCCAAGTTCCCCAGTTGGAAACTGAAATATGCCTTTTACATACAGGGTTCTCAAATGCGGGTCACTAAACTGTTCATATCCTAATCCAAACCATTCTGTAATAGTATGTAGATCGCAGATAGGGCCACACAGGAATTGTTTAGAGGCGTGCGCAAGTCCCTCGCGTTCAGGTAATGGAAAATTGTGCAAGCAAGAATGTTGCACCGGATACTACCAGGTTCAGGCAATATCCTATTAATAACTTATTATAAAAATTATTTCTCTACCATTACTGGCCATTTTGACGGTTAGGCCCCCGACGTTAGGCCAGTTAACTGACCCGTCACTATTAAAATCACAACAATCCATGTGACAAGGAATGCCATTTACTGATAACGAGACGAACTACCACAAAAGTTTGTAATGTTGATTAATTCGGGTTGTAAGTGCTCTCATACTTTCATTTTAGTGTTTTTGATGATAGAAATATGTCTTTAATAACGTATTACAAAATTATTTCTCTGATGTAGGTGATTAAATTCACCTAATTGTAAGAGTTTCTTATGTTTTTACTTCAGTGTTTCTGATGATAGAAAGTCCAAGTGAAACTGCAGATTTTCTACAGGTGGCGTATGAGCACGGAATGATGAATGGAGAGTACGCATTCATAGCCGTGGATTTCCTAATCACACATGAGTAAGTTAATATCTGACTTATAAGTAGATATCGTGAGAATCTCTCTCAAAGGAAGTAATCTAATAGAGACTTCAGTCACAGTTCCAACTTCCATTAGGATTCCTCATCAGGGAATATAAGTATTTGATGCCATCCATACTAACAGATTTCTACTTTGCTTAACTGTGTTTTCGGAATTGTTTTTTTCTTCTAAATGATACTTCTTTAAGTATCTTTCTCACATCTTGAAATTTATCATTTTTTGTCAGTAACAAATCATCGGAAGTAGGGTATGTTTCCTTTGTACACACTAGACACTTCAAAGTCATCTATAGGAGACCTGATTAGCTACCCTACCTTACACAATTTCCCGAACATTCCTGAACAAGAAACTTGTTTTCATGCCATCCAATGACCGTTTGGCATTTGTAATGTACGGTGTGTTCACACTGATAGAGACCGATACCAATAAAATGGTTTATGTATTCAAATACAGTTAATAGTGTAGAGGTGTTCATACTGCACCAGTATTGGGACCGAGACAGAGTCCATACCGATGTTTTTGGAAAGCCTACGCGTTTTATCGGTCTTGGGTCTCGGTCTCTCTCAGTGTGAACACACTGTCCCCCCAGGAAATATATGCCCCTGAAATATATGCTTAGTTATTATTTCCACGATGTAAGATTTCCTAAATTAGTTAGCAATGTGTCTTACACTTCATTGGTACAATTCTATGTCTTAAATGAAAACTTTTGAACACCTCTGAAACGATTTTTAAGTTAACATCTCCCGTCAGTAGCCAGCAAGTAATTTGTACGTTCTTACATTCCTTGCAGTAATCTCAGGTATTTTCCAATTTCATTCTCTTTTATTTTCTTGTGCACGCACTTAAACCACCACCACAAAATAAAAAATGTCTATCTTGAATGGTGGGTGAGTGGAATTGTAGTTTCACGGTTAGGATCGCACTTTGGCAATGTATCTGTGCATTGGCTTGATGATTCGAGATCTGGACAATTGAGTTTTTCACAATAAGCAAATCTGACAGATCTGACAGAAATAAAATGAAATTTTTAAGAATAACTACAACTTAATTTTAAAAGTAAGAGTTATTTAATATTTCCAAAGCTTGCTAGATTGTGTGTACATTATCAATTAATTAATACAGACAATAGCAAGAATTAGAAATTCACTTGAAGATCTGTCATTTCTGACAGATCTGACAGAAATGCATATTGTGAAAAACTAGAACAAGTTTACACTCTTTTTAGATACCAGCAATGCCATGCATGGCATCATATACAATATTACGTATTTTATGTTCGTGTCTGGCAAAACACATTTATATAAATGTTAGTGAAGAATTTAGTTTCAGAAAGTAAATTCAATGTATACATTTGTATTAGAATGAACCAAATATTGAGACACCTTTTTTCACAGTAATTCTTTGAGCAATGACAAAGGTGTACATTCTGTTCTTTCCAATCTTTTTAAAATCTTTATTTCTGTGAATAAATGAACTATTTCAACTGTTTGTCACAGAGAAACATTACTCACACATAAATTCAGTTTTAATGAATGAAAACTAAAATCTATTTACTTTGTTAGCATTACATGATTACTTTTCTCCTTTGCCATAAAAAGGGAACATTTTTTGCATTGTCATTTTTGAAAATGTACTCTAAAGTTTTCTTGAAATAAATGTCGCTGAATTCGCATTACATTCGCAATAGAAAGCAGCTATTGCCACTGACTTCACTGAATAGATACAGTGAAGAAAAGAAAAAAAATTCACTCCTACATGTCCTACAAAAGGGAATGTTTAGCCATTGTCAACAGCCAGGTATCCGCGATAACCACGCTACTTTTGATTTTGTCTCGTTTCATTAAACACTACCCCAGTATTCACTTGCACATCCAATCAAATTCACACACACACAGGTTGATTTAAAATTGAAACTAAATTAATTTGCCTTGTCCCAGCATTTCACTTCGATTTAGTAGGACATTCAAAATTTACAGTTCCCTTAAATCACTCTGGCCAATACTCTAACACTATACAACATTTTTAATATGAAACCAGCAAAATTTGAAAATATGTTTGAAAGTTAATACTTTTGACATGTGAAATGTTCCTTCCAAAGAAATAACATTTTTTCCATCCCTTCCTTGCTACACTTTGAAATGAAATGATTGTCATAGTTGGTGTTCTTTTTTAATAATAATCTACTTTTTCTCCTCAGACACAAGGAAAGTTCAAACCATGGACATGCCGGACAAAACAAACACTTGAACTCAGAGACTGGTAACATTATTTACGAAGGTATCTGAAAATTAAAATTTCTTAGTTGTCTTTTCAAAAACTGAACCGAAAGCATCTGAGACGAGTACATTTGTGTAGCCTTACCGTGCAGGCATTGAGTTTAATAAGAAACCGTTCTTACCTTTCTTGTGTAATTGCACATGTTTCTCTCGTACGAGTGAACCGTGGCAAGTGCAGGAAATTCAGTCAATTCCGTCATAGGAGATCAGTAAATTCTGCCATTTGCAAGGAGAGCAGTAAATTCTGTCTGAGGTTTTACAATGGTGGTCTGTGGGAAAATATTTGGATGCATAAATAAATAATCAATAAATTTCTTTCAAAAATAATGCTGCACAATTATATTTTATTTTTGGGACAGCTGAACTACATCAGAATTTTCCACGACACCTGACAATGGCTCTGAGATTTCCCAACAACCATGTTCACTAATAGATATCTGTGAATATCACTGACATCCCTAAATCAACTCGAAAATTGCCAACCTAGCTCAGCTGTTCCTAATTGAAGATATATTTGTGCAGTACTATTTTGAAAGAAATGTTTTGGTTATTTATTCATGCTTCCAAATATTTCCTCACAGACTATCATTGTAAAACCTCGCCAGAATTTTTGATCTCCTGGAAAAAGACAGAATTTACTGAACTTCCTTCTGGGTGTTGCCATGGTCTTCAACGCATTTAACGTGTGACAATTGCAGGGTTATTGGATCTGTCACTTCTGATACCGAAAGATGAAAAAGCTCATGAGTTGTGGGAAGAGGTAAAGAGAAGGACTGAAGCGCCGCCTTTTAATGTTCCGCCTGATGAGGGGGGTGAGGTAAGATGTGCAATTTATTAATACGTGTTATAATTGTAAATGAAAAGTTTGTCCAGAAATGAGAAAAAAACAATTTTTATCATCGAGTTAAACAATTGGCTTGTATTGATAGTCGCGATGCATGGAAATATGCTCTGTAGAAATGACACACGCTTGACACTATTGCACTCCCTATTGAGTTTTTCGTGAACTGCTCGAATCTGCGAAAAGAACTTCAAAATACAATAAGATTTTGGTTAGGGTTACTAACTCTAACTTTGTTACGAATATCAGCAGCATATAATTATGGGGAATTTTGATGCAATATTGACCGTAATATGTAGAGCAAATAACAATCAGGTTTGATGTAATTTTGATCATAACAAGGCAAGGCAGATTTGTAACAAAGGAATTCAGTAAACAAAAGACGAACATTTAATTTTTTTGCTTATTTTAACCTCACGTAAATATTTAAATTTTTTAATTGTTTTCTGCTGCAGGTTGATCCACATGCTTACTCTATGTATGACGCTGTGTATCTCTACGCACTGGCTGTTAACGCTTGTTTAGCCGACGGCTGGCCTCCCGAAAACAGCTCACACGTCATGGAATACCTCACCAACAGAGAATTCCAAGGTACACAGCTACAATATTATTTGAAATCCAAAAATCACACAATCGAGAAAGCACGCAAGGGATCCACCTTGGCTTTGAAACCCAGGGCAGACGTCACCAGAAGTCCAAAAGAGGGGTATCAGTGGCCCTACGAAAAGGACTTGTGTCTTCCAAATTTTTTTTTTAAAAAATCTAAAAATAACACATGAGTGACATGAAATGATGAAGTTTCTTTGTCTCTTGAATTGATGAATTTCTCACAAGCATAAGGTTATTCACCTATGGAATCACAAAAATATCTGGGAAAATGTAATGTCTCTTGAATTCTTTCTCTTGCATTTTACCTTGATCATGAATAATGTCTGGTCATTGTTCCCTTTAGGATAGGACGTTTTACCTTAGGAGATGTCTAAAAAGTTTTTTACTCGTGTTAGTTCGTTCAAGCCTTCACTCTGGATTATATTCTGCTGCTTTGGGAGATTACTTGTAATCATGAGACACGCCAGCGTGACCAACAGTCCATTCAGTAATCCTCTCGAGAGTTACACTTTTTCCTGAAAATGTGCTTGAGGAAATTCAGACAAACAAGTTACGTTCCTGTTGAGAGAATTCCTAAAGTGTCCATTGCCTGAGCATGCTGTCGGACAAGCGAAGCACCACATCGCATTTCTTAAACAAGGAAAGAATAAGAATAAGAATAGAATAAGAAGGTGTCATTCGTTCTCCTATTTGACAGGTAGTGAGCATGAGCAATACATAGACTCGCATGGCGACGGTCTACCTATGTACGAACTGATGAATTATTACAATGGGTCCTGGCACACTGTAATGGAATATATAACCAGCAGGTAACCATTTTCAGGGGTCAATTATATTACTTACATTTTTGTTTTAATAAACTTGAAGATAAATGAGCTGAGATGGTTCCCTGGATTTTCTGTAGAATTTTAATTGATATTAGGTAACGTAAAGTAATCATAAACATGCTTTCCTGTAAACTTCAAATTCGAACTCAGGTCGTTTTCTGTTTTACCACAAGCGTAATACTGATATTGATGTTGATGTCTTTAAGGTATGGAGACGTCCACGTGGAAGAAACAGACTGGAAAGTAGTTTGGCCTGGAAACACTGGTCGAGTTGTACTCGGAAGACCCCGGTGTGGCTGGTATGGAGAATATTGCAAAAAAGGTATTTGTAGGCCATTATACACGGATATTGAACTACAGAAAGTGATGACCACAGCACAGGTAGCATTCATATTGAACTGTTCTTTACATTGTCATTAGAAAAATACTTATACATTATTCACTCTCAAAGTAATGTTTTCCCCTGTGAAGGTCTTTAACGCCAACGGTGCCAACTTTGTGTAATTAAGGAAAAACTTAAACTTTGACATTGCTTTTTTATATTTTATATGTACTACATTTAGGTTTTGTTTCAATCTTTCAATCTCAATAACTTTCAGTAGTTTCATTTGAAAAATGCAGAGATATATGAGTTTTTCACGATATGCGTTTCTGTCAGATTATCTGACAGATCTTTACACAGTGAACAGCAAAAAAGAATTCGTCAAAAATTTCCCTCAGCAGGGTTTGAAACCAGGACCTCCAGATCATGAGCCCGATGCTCTATCAGCTGAGCTAAGTCAACATTCAGTAGCCAGCCTGAATATTCATAGCCTTTATAAAGTCATGCTCTATTAATTCTAGAAATAAACAAAGTCCAACACGTGAAGTGGTGCATGAAACAAACAAAACTCACTTCAGAAATTTCCTGCCCAACAGATTCCTGCCTAGCACAGTTGGTAGAGCATTGGCCTCATGATCCAGAGGTCCTGGTTTCAAACCCCACTGGGGGCAATTTTTGACGATTTTTTTTGCTCTTCGATGTGTAAAGATCTGTCAGACAATCTGACAGAAACGCCTATCGTGAAAAATAGACCTACAGACCTTGTGTAAAAGCAGGTGTTGTTGTTTACAGACTGGACAGGCGTGATTGCCGCAGTGGTAGTATTAATAGTAATACTTATAACACTGGGAGTATCACTGGGTTATTACAGGTAATTTCACCTATAAATCGTTTCGATTTACTTCACTGTCCAATTTGTCATTTGAAATGATTTTGTATATTAATTTGATGCAATATTTCTCAAAGATATAGAAAGAAAGAGCTTGAAATGCTTGGAATGTCATGGAAAATTGAATTGAAAGAGATAGACTTCGTTAGCAATGTACGAGTAAAAAGTTCTACAAGTATGTCTAAGGTAAGTGAAGAGTTGTTCATTTTGCTGTCGTCTTCTACCATCAGTTAAGAAAAAATAGTTTCTGTGCCTTTTAAAGAGTGGAGATTAAAAAGACAAAAGAACAATTACTTCCATGGTGCTCAAATCCAAATGATATAATTGGGGAATAAATAATTGGATGGTGATTTTCTCTAAACTTTTAGAGTTCTCTGGCGACGTCTTCAAGAAGAACTTCCCTCACGTCACATAAAACGAGCAAGAGTGACAAACAAATCTTCACACAAATAGGAAACCTGAGAGGAACTGTCGTTGCAATTAAAGATATACAAAAACCATTCATTCTCTTAACTAAGGAAATAGTTTATGAAGTAAATGAGGTAATTTTCCATACTGGATGAATTTTATTTCACCATTAGTTTCCTTTGCTAAAGAATATTGTTAACAGTAATGATTAAAGTTGATCAGAAATGTTCTAAATCCTTAAATCTTTTCTTTTATCCTTTTTAAAATTGGCTCACCGTAGACCTTGTTTCCTACAATTTTCATGTTCTTAAACTAAGTGATTAATTAGATTTTTCTGAGTCTTGAACACACTAAACCCTTTTTACCGACCGCGTACGTAGTACGGAGGGAGGTTATGTTTTCACAGGTGTCTGTCTGTTAAGGGGGGGGTACTCA
>JBCAUG010175799.1:0-19950 GCA_038406175.1 Haplosyllis leylae | reverse complement strand
GCCCATTAGAGTCAATGGTAATGAACTTCACATGCGATTTTTCGTTGGTATGCGTTCCGCCGGGCTGCTCCCCCCTGCTGTCATTGCGATGAACCTTACGTCAAGCTGACAATTATCTTTGCGTGCTGCAGTAATGTGTGGAACGAACACTTGACAGTCAAAAGAGGATGTAAATGCAGACCCAACCATCTTCTTACAGTTTCAAGTTTTGTCTGTTGCGTGCCTGTTGAAGGCCTAGATAACCCATCCACTTCCACCATCAATCTATTGAGTTTGTCAAGTGGTTTGCAGAAGTGGTATCCATGGTACATTTGATTACATCATTGAGAAGTGTATTTGAAAGCAGAAGCTTTCCCGCGCGTGTTGAAGGTCCCCACTCTACGCAGCTTGTTCAAAGTTGTCAAAACTACTTAAATGAGGCAAGAGAAGCTAAAATTAAATGGACTTGGGCAAAACGACTGAAACTGTGGAAGGCGAAAACTAAATATTTCAATGCAATTTTGTGCAAAATCATTGGTATCATATTTCATTCTTTTCATGCTTAACAGTTTTCTTCCACTTTTCTTGTTACTAAAGCTTTCAACGAAGTGAATCGCAGCATTATTATCTGCATTTTTCAGATATTGTAAAATACAGTAGAAATTCAATATTTAATCCCTTCTTTTGAAATGATGCTGTCTGATTCTACAGACATTGTTTTTTAGTCTAATTTAGTTGATAAGCTGCAGCAAACCATGCCAGTAAATGACAAATTGTTTTCCGACCGCATGCTGACTACTTTGTGAAGAACGTGTGCCTAAAATATAAATCACATCTCAGAAAATCAATGATATTCCACTGACCAAGTTCCCAACAAAAAACAAAAGCGATGGGTTAAAAGGAAATGCAAAACGTACAATAATTCATTACTGGTTTCAATTTATCCATTTCTTAGTGTTTGAAGTAACAAATATGAAGAACAAAAACTCTTCTCCAATGATGTTAGATCTTTCTTTAGTACTGTGGTCATAATTTGTTTTAAATTAGATGCACACAAGCTAGAAGTGTGCTGCGCTGTTTTGAGGGAAATCTGGCAAAAAATTATTCGTGCTGTCCATGCATTTAAAATGAATAATATTATCATTGAAATACAATTTAATGGGAAGAAATTTATCTTAGAAATACCAAATCATTTCCACTCTTCCATGCAGCTACAATAGTTTTCTTGTTGCGTGGTCGTACATTGGGGTGTTGGATTACATCAATGCGCAACTTGATATTATTCCTCTCTTTAACACATTCGGCAAATGTGACATCCACGGTGTCGCACGACTTGTCAAAGACTAACGATACAATTATGGTGTTTATTTCTGCTGATGCTATGGTGTCTTGAACGTGAATTACTCCATAGCGTGAACAATGAGTTCAAGATAATGTCGTGCAACTGGTGTATAATTATTTTGGGTGCAGTTTATGGTAAGATGTGTAGGTGGTGCATTCGGTTCTGGTAGGTCCTGGTTGAAATTTGAGAACACAGTGAAAATGTATGCACTTTGAGAAAAATCCTGTGCGAATTCGCGTAATGTACACGCCATGGAGGACCTAAATTACTTTCAAACCCATTGTTTTTGCCACTAAGGATTGAAATCCTTATTGAAACGTTTATGCTGATAAATTTGCTTCACTTTTAATTTTAATTACTTATCATATATTATAGTGCATTACTTCGGTGAGTGGATGAGACCTTAATTAAACCAAAGGCACCACAGGTTTTCTTTGTTACCCAACTCTGGCCATTATCATGTCAACATGTGCCCAAAGTATAAATCAAATTACGGCGCAACTAATATAATTTCACCCATCTAGGGTGACAACGAATGGCAGATTTCATGCCATTTGCGATGTCTGGCTGTTAGCAGACTCAGCAATATTTGAAATTAAATTCTTTCATCAAGATTATTTTTATATTTGTGAATGAAAGTGCACGGTACAAGAATTCTTAATTTCTTGTGCACACTTTGATTCTAGGCAAACACGGATTTTTTTTTTGAAAGTGTTGTCAAAAAGGTTTGTTTGGTGTCTGTCTTTCCCCAATACTTGTGCTATGCAACGTTTAAACACTTTGTCTGTTCGAACTGACACCATGATGTGATAGCAGACTTAGTTTCAAGATTGAAATATGATATTATTATCTCAATGATTATCTTCTACTGTGCGCGGATGAGACATTTGCATATGATCTGACGCATTAAAGACTAATGAGAATTTAAGAATGGGAAGACAAATGTATCTGATCTTGTGCTAAAACCTCTGGGACATTTTAAAGTCTGTCGTCTGACTCAAGTGCAGCTTTACACATAACCTCTTGCATTTCGGTTGCAGTCTGTTGGTCACCTTGGCACACTTCAAATTTCGGACAGACTCATTCATTCAAGTTTTTCTGCAATTCTTCATTTTCTGGCAAATCCTGGCAGAATTCTGCCAGCATTGACATTCAATGGGTTGCGACCATCGGATGTCAATGCAGCCAGGATTTGCCAGAAAATGACAAATTATAGAAAAACTCGATTATATCAATGAACATGCGTAAATTGTACTGAGTCCCGCTTACAACGAGTTCCATTAGAATCAGCAACCGGCTAGTCTCTACATCAAAATCATTGGCAGCAGTGTTCACAAAGTTCATTTACAACTAGCACTGCATTGGTTTGCTCATTGTAAGAGCCCATTTACATCCAGCGACAGTGATGTGTCTGTGACATCACTCCGAATGGGTTGCAAAGCCATTTCCAAGCGACAGATAAATTTGATGCTAGCATTGATGTTGACGCTTGGTGTAACAGTACAGGACAGAATTCATACATCTGATTTGGGAGCGATCTAGCAGCGGCGTCGCAAATGCTGGATGTAAACGGGCCCTTACGTATCCAAAAATGCACAGCACAAAGACATAAATAAAAGAACACTCTCTTTGTGTACTGAAAGGTACTGACACCTCAAATAAGGAGAGTTTTCCAACTGACTTACACTAGCACACACTTTTTGCACCAGAGCCAATTCACAATACACAGACCAATTGTAATGGATATTTTAAAACCATCTCAACTTCTGGATATGGTGAGGTCCAGTGTTGTCGGAGTAATCAGGTGACCATGGAAAGACACTTGATAAAACAAAATTTAGTTCCACATGAAATCATTGCCTATCAATCAATAAGCGTAATCTTTTCCCAAATGAATTTCAAACTATATTCATGAACTGTGAACCAGTTCTTTTGAACTATAAACTGTCATCAATCAGTTAGAACTACATGTATGGGAGGTAAAAATTCCCTAATGAAGTTATCAATGAATGGAACCAAGTAACAGGTAGTGGCTGTACGTGGTCTGCGTACCCAAAGGAATCTTCAATGGTTGTTGCGCCACTTATAAATTATGAGGAGGAAGCTGCACCTATTCCCTTCACGGCAGCTGATTACGGGACGTCTTTCACTTTGATGTTGTTCCCGTTGGTTGCTTGTTATGAGTTCGTCTTTCTGAAACACTGATCATGCATTTGAGTACAAAAAGTTGCACGAATAATAATTAATTGATGTAATCACTTTCAATTTATTATAAACTTTTTTAACATGTTATAACTGCATTAAATATTGTCAAAACTGTAACGTCATTGCTACATTAGTAAAAAAGATTTTCTTTTTCCTGAGTATTATTATCAATATTCTCCTAATTTCTTTCAATATTCCCTTTTGCCCAAGGCAGGAACATGTTCAAACAAGCGTCATGCAGAGAAGGCCGCGGCTTTCAACAATTTTACAAAATGCAAGAATTAAAATTTCATCCAATTCATCCGCAAAGAGCATGGGAAGGAACATATTTCATTTTTCTTGACAAAAAGCAACCAGATGGCAAAGTTAATTGAATTTCAGAGCTCATTTAAATATTTCGAGACATGCTCTAAGTGAGTTATTGGTCATCTTCATAATCACTTGGACAAAATCTGACTTTGATGCATGTCTTTATGTTATAAGATTAATCACGACAACTGGACATCAATATCTGAAGAGGCTAAATTGTCGTGGAGAAGTCAGTCAACAATCACCCTCTTAGGGATGACCACTCCACGACCGCATGGTACGAATGACAAATTTTCATTTCTGAAGAGACCCATATAATTTCACTCGCAATAACGTCATATTTAAAGCAAGAAATTAACATTGGCTATGAAATTGATTCAGTCTGATTTTTGACCTCAGCAAAAAGTGCATTTCACAAGTTAAAAATCTATTTTACAAAGCCTCGATTATGTTTAATCCAAAATTAACTGATTTGGTGAACCTAGTAATCACATGTGCACTTGGCATTCGCAAACTGTGTCTCAAGAGAAGACCCCAAACGATTTAACAAACCGTCTTTGAAGAAGATGAGCTTGCAAACCCTTTCGGTTTTCGTTTCGAAGCTTTTGCTCAATACAAAGTTGAAGATTTAAATCGGAATCCTGACTATTCTGCGTCACAGTTTCAACAGGAGTCACCCTTGTTTCTGGGATATTACTACCTCTCGAGTTGGGGCGTGGACTCTTGTTCAGATTACAATTTGACGTCCAAATGCTACTTCCGCTGTCCATCCAGTGATTGCGGTTATGGTTTCCGGAGTTCTGGAAAAAACTGGTCCCTAGACTCGATCTGAAACTCTGCGGCAGGTGTATGCCTGTCCCGCAGACACATCTCACAGGACCTTGAACAAACCTGAAGCGGTAATGATGTCCCGTGGATGCTACAAGGACATCGTTTAACGGTTATGTCATAATTCATCTTGTCAACCTTACTCATTCTTCGATGAAGATCTGCTGTTAATGGGGATATACGATTCTTAATGTCCTACTTGAGAAAAAAGACATTAACGGTAGAGATTTATTGGAGAATCATTACCCTGGATTTTAACTTAATAAAATGAAGGTTAAGTTCGCTTGGGATGAATCCGAGGACATCTGATGACATGTTGTAATTCTTGTTCACATTTCATCACATTTGCAGATTTTAAAAATATGGCGTAAATTGGTAGTCAAAAATAAAGAGGGCAAAGATACGCTTGATAACAGATAACACTTATTTTCCTTTTCATGCAAAATTATTTTCCTTGGCGGCGCTCTGAAGTTGCAGAATGTTGTAAGGTGCACTACTAGTTTTAATGGGGCATACATTCTAACAACAAAAGCCTCGAATAATTTTTAATTATTTATTGTTTGCCATTATCTGTACATTGGCTACACCATAGCAATTCTAATAAAACACCAATTAAACACCATTTTCCCGTATAATAAATATCCCTTTACCACTTTCATCAAATAAAACTCACACAAAATATTTTTAGCACAGTGCAAGACAACTATTAAGGTCAACACCAGGTGGTGTTGACTAACTTACATATGACTTTTGTTTATAACATCTATTTTAATAAAACATATATTCTAACAACAAAAGCCTCAAATAATTTCTAATTATTTATTGTTTGCCAACGTCCAGAGATAATCCCTCACTACTACAACTGTGACAAGATGGTATCTGTGAATTTCTTATCAGGGAATGCGTGAACATAATGACTCTCAAAAGTATCTCTTGACTTCCACCTGCCAACCCTCATGACCACATTAGGATCCAGATTATTTTGAATTGCCAAAGTTGCACCAGTTGGGTAAAAATGTTTCACTGAAAAACCTTTGTTTTTCAATCCCGCAAGCCTAATGGCTTTGTTCAAGATGACTGCCACAGTCTTGGCAGATATCGCTTGAAATGGTTCCTTCAAAGAGAGAAATAAGGGCTAATCCACTGGTCTCATGTACTTGGTGTGGTGGATGTAACATCGCAAGGCTCTTACTGGGCACAGCCACACTATGCTTGCTGGAGGCAAATTGACTTCAAATCCTTGCCTATCATATATAATCATTTTTATGCCATGAAACACCACTGTCATTGAATTATCCTCATGAAAGACAACATTCCATGTGGACAGTACCATACTCCTGAAATGACCCGAGTCTCCATCATATATCCTTGACATGGGAGCTGCATCGGAAGGGTGCATCATTGCTGTGATTCCCAATAAAGTAACACACTTGAGTCTTAACCACTCTAATGTTAACAAGAAATTACCCAGCCATGACAGAAACAACTTGGTGAAGTTTTCAACAGGCATAACTCTCAATCTTTGTAGAGGCACCTTAGTGCCTGTTTTAACCAAACCATTAACCAACTTGTAAACATTTTCTGAAGCATAAAATGGAATGTTCAAAGCTTCACAAAAGCATGATAATGCTGCTAACATTGTATTCAACACACTTTTTGGTCAGTCTGACACGTCAGCCAACTTGCATAAGTACTCAGCTACTACACATTCTTTTACATCTGACACTTTGACATTTCTGGACTTAAGAAATAATACAAATTTATCAATCAATTTGTTATAAGTTACCAACATTGATGGAGCCCACGTACTCAACAAGCATCTCATTGCTTGTTCAGACCATCCCAATGAGTACAGCTTTTGTTTCCACAAATCCTCCAAGCACACATTTGCCACTGTGGATTTCTTCTTGGTTCTGGTGTCACATAGAAGTTTTTTGGGAGGTAGGATCTGATGTGAAATTTGTTGTTTGGAATAAGTATAGGATTGTCCACACTCATCTGCACTAACTGTTTGAACCACATTTGCCCCTTCCAAACTGGTGCTAGTATAGTTGCGTGAGAGCACTGAATTTTTACCACTTGCAGAATTTTTGGAATTAACCAAAATGGAGAATTCACATAATTGTTGTGTTGATGCCAATCCTGTTGAGCCAATGCATCAACTCTGCTGATGCATGGGTCCCAGTGCTTGCTGTTGTACCTGGGAATTTGACAATCTTTTTCGGATGCAAACCTGTCCATAGTATGAGGTCCCTATGCTTCATCTATCATGTTGAACATCTTTCTGTTGAGGCTCCACTGATAAGGTGATGCAATTCTGCTGAGGTCATCTGCTGTGAAATTGTGCCATCCAGCCAAATGTTGTGCTGACAGGTGCACTCTCTGACAATCTGCAACTAACCATATGGTTGTCATTAGATCTGAAAGGACCTTGCTGTTGCCACTCAAATGATTTATGTATTCTACCATCATTACATTGTCTGATAGGACCTGCAGATGAATGTTTTTGATGGACCTTTGAAACAAAAGTAGCATCTTGAGAACAGCCAATAATTCCTTGAAGTTGGAGTGCATAATTGAAGTTGATTGTAACCACCATCCTACTGCTTGCATGTCATCTGAAACCAATGTGGTTGATATTTTTGTGCCCCAACCAATGGATGAGGTGTCTGTTTTTACTTGAACATCAACCGGTCTACTGCACAATGAAGCTCCATTCCATGAAGTGATTGCACTAAGCCACCACTGGAGGTCTTTTATCACTGGTGCATTCAAAAACACAATGGAGTCCCATTGTTTCCTAGATGCAATGATACAATAGACATTACATAATAATAGCTTTCCAGGTACAATAGCCTTTGTCATAGCAATACATTGACCTTCCACTTTTGCTACTGAACGTACAGTCACACCTCTTGATTGATTATGTAACAGTGCCATAATGGAACATTTAAGTTTATGTATCTTAAGTGGCAACACTTTGATCCAGGGGCCTTGATTGCCATTGGAGGTAATCTCAAACCCGACAAAACTGTTTTGTTTGTCATAGATAAATCACACTTGTCTCTATTGGGGGTCCAACCAAGCTTAATCAAAGTATCTAAACCCAACGGTGATTGCTTAATTGCCATATCATGTTGCATCATTAAGCAAATATCATTGACAAAAGCTGCTAGTCTGACTGCTAATGTTCTAAGATGCATGATAACAGGATGTACAATTTTATTGAAGTAATATGGAGCTATGGAAATTCCGAAACATAGCATCCTCCAGACACAGAAGCATCCTCTCCAATATATTCCGATGTATGTTCTAAACCTCTCATTAATTAAGATATGATGAAAACCATCCTTCACATCAATTGTCATTAAAATGTCATCCTCTTGTATACCATTTGCAACTGCTGTAATACCTTCTTGTGAAGATGATGGACACTGAATGATTTTCATTGATCGGTCTGCAATCTGTCACGAGATGATTTTTGCCTCCTTTTTTGGAATGACCCTCATAGATAATACACATTTTGGCTTATGTTTGACTGGTTCAATAGCACCGATCACTAAAAGTCTCACAATCTGCACATCAACAAATTTTGCATGCAAATCAGAAAACACTCTGTATTAAAACACTCCTTAGACTCCTCATTAAAAGGAAATTCCACACCATCTTTCACCCATTTTACCACCATCTGTGAGGCACCAATTTGCTTGAACTGGTTGGGCTTCAAAGCATACATTGTTCAGATGAAGATGTTAGATGGTTTGGTCCTCGTCTCTTTGACCTGGTATCATCTACTGTTGATAATTTTGCTGAGGGGTCCATTTTTGAAATCTGTAGTAAGGGGCCTGTCTAGGTGGGAATCGTGATGAGCCTCTAAACCTTGGCTGAAAAGACTGTGGCTGGGGCCTTGTGATACCTGTAACATTTAACACTGTCTTAATGTCGTCTACAAATGCAGGTGTGTATACAGTTGTATTTCTTCTTATTTGCTTGAACATAGACTTAGCTTGGTTACCATACTGGCTGCCAAGCTGTAGGGAATTGTATTCCTCCTGAACATACCTCATATGTGCCTTCTGGACCAGATGTAATTGATCCATGTGTTCAGCAACCTTCATCTCATCATGGTATGCACCTTGAACCTGCTTCATCAATTTTAGCTCTGTTTCTACAAACTTGCCACTACATGACAATATAGCTGCTAGTTCCCTGTCTGAAGAAGCAATTCCAGTCCTGGAATCAGGGGCCACCCAGTCCTCGTCCAACACTACCCTTGAAACTGATGATCTAATTGCATCATACCTTGTTTTGAAGTCAGTCTGAGGTGGAACAGAGCTTCTGGGATCAACCCAGTACATCGGCATAAATGATGGATTTGGGAACCTAGGTATGTTATGCCATGGGTTCTGGAACACTGGTGGATGATCGAGCCAGACTCCGTCTTGACTAGGCCTCTGTGCCATTGGTTCGTTACCCGTAGAGTTAGGGTGTGATTTAGTATCTTCGAGATCATCTTCCTTTGACTGGGGATCCACTCTGTCCTGTTTGTACTTCTGTGCAAACGCAGTAAAGGACTGTTGACCATTAGGCCATGGGTTCATTACGTCCAGCCATGGCTGATTACGTTGACCAGAATAGTCTTTTTGCACTCTGCTGGGCACCATGTGCTGATTATGTTCAACTTTTTCCAGCCTATTGCCAATTTCCCGTAGGGTTTTATTAATACTTTCCAGGTCCTCACTTGACATTATATCCTTATTTACTTTTAGCAACTTATTTTGCAAACTTGAATTGAAATCACCACTTAAAAAACAATGAACTTTTCCACTGTGAATTTCAGCCACGTCCGCTGGCTATGGTGTAGCACAATGCCAGACAACTATTAAGGTCAACACCAGGTGGTGTTGACTAACTTACGTATGGCTTTTGTTTATAACATCTATCTCTTGAAGATTGTAAAACGGGCAAAAAGGGTTGTAAAAATGTGGCTAAATAGGAAATTCAGCCAATAAGGTGACTCAAGTCCGATATTGTACAGCCAGAAAAAAGCGTAATTCTGATCTGGACTAAAAGACAGTGGGGTAAAATTTCTTTGTAATACATTGTATGTTGTCGATAAAATAAAGATTGTTTACCTATAACCATTATTGTTTACTGTTCTTTCATCTTTTTGAGTGCGTTAGATTTGAGAAATCTGCTATTGGTATTCAGAAATTAATTTTCCGATGATGCATGCGTCTGAAATGACAAATTCAGGAGTTTAAGGAGGGTGGATTCGTTTGATTGCCATCAAGTGTTTTTTTTTTTGCAAAATTAACCATACCTTCAGTGTTATTTGCTATCAAATAACAATTCAATTTACATTTACATTGCTTTGAAGTCTTTAGTGGAAAATTTTAGCTAATGACCTCATAATTTTTCTTCATATAATCTTAATCGCATTCTTGTTAGTAGCTTTGCTGGAAAGTTTCACAGGCATGGAATGATTTTTATTCCAAATTAATCATATTAACAATTTTTGTTAATATTTTTGATGAAAAGAATCACTTAAATTATCCCTATTTATTTCAAGATTTTGAATGGAAACCCTGACAGAAAATGGTTTAAATCTATTAAGTATTGACCAAACAATGCCTAAAAAGTATTTCGGCTCTTGCCACCTTGAAAGGTTGAATCAGTGGTCCATTTTCTAATTATAGTCACACCATAGTTGGTCGCCTCACACAATTCTATCGAAGACATCGTTTTACCAAAGGTGATAAACCGAAAACATAACTCAAAGACAAAAATCAAATTAAAGCCCTTTTATTTATCCTTGGTCATGTTTTGTAACCATTAGTGGTATTTCAAACCTATTAGATAGAAACACTTAGATGTATTTACAATAGAAATATTATTTTTAACATTATTGAAATAATTTTACTTTACATAAAATATAAAGTTTGAACAATTTTGTTTAATAATTTTGCAGAAGACGACTGTACAGTCCTATTGCTTTTGTACACAAAATCATTCGTATTTGTAAGTAAGCTTGGTACTGTTCCGATTGATCACGCAGACCTGTACTGAAGGCATCAATGGACGAAGATTTTCAGGCACAAATATAATTATTTTTTCACAAAGACACTGTTGTAAGGCTTATCCATCAAAAGAAGTATTTACAGACACATCGATAATAGAGAAAGTTAAGAATAGACTAGAAAAATACCACAGCTACAGTGCGTATTTTGACATGGGAAGGTCCTCAGTGGTGACTATTCAAGTACACGATTATAACAATTGGCTTAATATATATTTGAAAAAAATTTACACTTTTGACTTAGAACTAGAAAAAACCATTGCACGGGAATTGTATCACACATGAAATTAAACTAAATATGTACAAAACTTAAGTACTCTGCCACAGTTGTGACACCAAAATATATTATAAAATCTTTACATATGGCGACGATTATTTGATGTATTTTTTTTTGTTTTTTATATTGCTTGCTCACAGTATATCGGTTTACATTCAAGTCCATCTTTAAAGCATGCGGATTCATAATGTTTGTTGAGATATGATTTCAATGCAAACGATTTGTGACATCTCTGACATTCGAAGCTTTTGTATACAGAGTGTGTCTGCATGTGAGCTCTCAGGTTGGATCTGTCAGCAAATGCTTTGCCACAGTGAGCACATCCATAGGGTTTTTCTCCAGTGTGTGATCTCACGTGACCCTGTAGAAGCCATGGTCTGGAGAAACTCTTGTTACACACAGGACACTTATGTTTGAGTTCATGTGTGAGAATGTGCATGGAAAGTGCTGGCATGGAGACATATTTTTTGTCACAATGGGGACACTGCTTGGCTTGCTGACTGTCTAGTGACCTGTGAGTTTGTTTGTGCCGAGACAGGTTCGAAGAAGTTGCATAATTCTTGCCGCATTCATTGCACGTGTATCTTAGTCTGGTTTTCTCTGGTAAACCCATATGGTTCTTCTTTCTGGATCTGCCATCAGTAACAAAGAAAGCATCGTATGTGTAGGCCACTGTGACCCCAGCTTGAAAGTTATTGTTCTTGTAACTGGTAGATTTAGATGAAACTGATTCTCTGCCTGGACTTATCGATGAGGAATCCGATGGCGGTGGTGACGGTGGTGTACCAGTGACCCTCGATGTGCGAAGGTCCAATCCGAAGATGCTCGATTTATCATACACGTCATCGTCCGTCTCACTGCGAAGTTGAGGTAACGGTGACGCTGGAGGGATTTCCGTCAGAACGGGATGATTCAACGATGAGTACAATGACGCGCGCGCATTCGACATGAAATCGTGGAAGTAACCTGAAATGAAATATTTACTTTCGGTATGTACTTTTCATGGCGATTAAAGTAATTATGGTACAATTATTTTTTCTTGAAAATGAATATGTGCACACTAACTATTTGCCAGGGGCTAATGCAAAGCTAACGGAATTTTTGTTTGAGCGATTGAAATGTAAATTGGCCGAAATAGCGATTAATTTCTGCCCTTATGAATCTACTTGTGTACAGAATTGATCAGTTGTCTACTATTATTTTGCAGCAATATTCATTGAAATATTACTTACTGTTTTCAAGCCGAACAGCCAGAGGATGCAATGCTGGAGGGTAAGGCAGGAATGGTGACATGGTTCTCTCGTCATTCAAGCGGAACTTGTTCGCGAACAGTTCTTCTCTACTCGCTCTGGATGACGCTTCAAAGGGGCTGATACCAGGATGATGACGGTATGGTAACATCCATGTTGGTGGTAAAGCAGGCAGATCTTCAGGGTGCGGTGTACTTGTCAAGGGCAATGGCACAGGTGACACCGGATGTTCTGCAGGTTCCTTGGTAACTTCTTCCTTTTTCTCTTGTGCTGCTACATTGTCAGGCTTCACTTCCGGTTTCTCTTGCTTTTTCTTCGCGAAATCAGAAGAAAGTTCCTTCGGCTCTGCATGAAGGGTCACGTGTCTGACCTTTTCAGTTTTCTTCACAAGGAAGGATCTTGGCATCTTGATAAACGATGTCTGGTCGTTACGATTCACTTGATTTAGCTCATTCAGGTTCGCTCGTCCATTCAAATTGGGAATAGCGAGTCCTTTTTATTTTTCCACGATATTTTGTTCAGTGATCTAAGATTAATCCAGGTACAAAAGTTTTATTTGTTTCACTTAGTTACTTGTTTGGTGGATCGATTTCTGTTGATGGATGTTCTATTACTGATTGGAGAAGTTTTCATGTATCCTTGAAAGGATTCTTCTCTGTGTCCACAACTGAACAAGCGACAGAACAAACTTTATAGGGTTGAGTAAAATTTCAAGACTTGAACATCATTCAGTTGTAAAACGAATGTTCCATCTTTTCAATGAATGTCCGAGGAGGATCAGTTCTCCCTAATAAATAGGATCACCAAGTCAGGGTGGAGACCCAAAAGGAAAAGCTGCTCTCCAATCAGCTTTCGTGGGGGGCAGGACTCCCTCAAGTCGGGACAGCTTTCAATACGCATCATTGGAACCATTGATTAATGTGTTTAATCAATACTTCTAGTTAAAATTGCTGTTTAAGAAAATTGCTTAAAACTTGCACTTTGGAATACACTGTAATAGCATCTGTTAATGTCCACTGGTTCAACTTATGAAGACCAGCTCCTGGTAAGAAATCTAGTAAGGATGATGCACCCAACCTTTTTGAAAAAAAAAATCTTTTCAAATTAACAGTGCAGAAATAATTTAACTTCAAGAAAGATTTTTGATTCTATAGTTTGAAAATCAATGGGCGAATAATCGTTTTATGAACAATAATCACCATCGAACAGGACCTGTCAGACTCGTGTACCAACATGCCATAACACCTAATGGCTACTGACAGCATTTAAAACTTATCTGTGCACGCAGACTCCTTACCTTTCAATCACAACAAAGGGTTTTGGGGGGTTAAGCTTAAAAGTGTCATGAAGCTGTGCTTCCTGATGGGCTTAGAGCATGTGAAAGATCAAACCTTTAATGGGTCATTCTTTGTAGCTTGCTTCACTTGGTCCGAAAAACCCTTAAGGGTTAGGATCAGTGAAAGTATACTAAATAGCCTGTGGCAGAAAATGTGATAAGAAGGTAGAGTCTAAAGAATCATGCAATATTGAACAACATAATGAGTTCTTTGAGCACTGCAACATGAATGGCACTTAAACTTGGTTTGATTTGTTACCATGGAAACTTATTTCAACAGAAAAATTATTGGTAACAGAAAAAATTATTGCCAGAAAAGTGAAATTTATCCTTTTCAATTAGGGTTTAGCCCAAAAAAAATTGAGACATGTTACCTGAAAATTTTCACTTTTAACGTTTTGATCGATTTTTTTCATTACTATTTTCATCACGATTGCAATTTATCATAAAAGCCAAATATGAATGTTGTCATTTCTGTGAGCATTCAAGTGTGTCCCTGTAACAGGTAGTGATAATATATGACTTGCATTCTAAGTTCCAGATCTGATACTGTTGCTTCGTCTGATAAAGTACAATCCCAGTCTTAGTGTGTAATAATGCAATCTTCTGGTAAGCAAGACAACTCAAGTTCCGAGGAAAAAAACTATCTGCTGCTTGAAAAGAAAAGTGGTGCTTGAGTATTTAGTGCTAATTATTCAATCCAGTTGCACCAAATATCAGAATAAGATTTGTTTTTTTTTTGTCAACGAGTCCATTTCATATTTTCTGCTTACACGATCACATACAAAAAAGTACATTGAAATTGCTACTATATTGAGACACCGCATTCTGTCTCTTGAATTGTAAAAGATTCTCAACACAACAATGAAGTCGTAATTCATATTGCTAAAAATGTAGCCAGATGGCAAAGTTAATTGCATTTCAGAGCTCATCTAAATATTTTGATACATTCCCTAACTCAATTATACTGGTCATTTTCTTCATCAGTTGCGTCAAAATTTGAGATTGATTCATGCCTTAATGTCTAAATGGATTTAGAAATGTGACTGGACACCCTTGTCTGGAGGGTTTTACTAGTTGAAGTAAATCCTGACCAACTGTTGGCACTTGAGACAGACCTGTTATGAAAATATGCTCCAGGATTTTCACATGATTCAGATTTTGCTCTCTCTTATTCTGATTTTTAATTTATTTTATTCATATAATATTAAACAAGTTATAGTTTACATACAACGTACAAAGTCAAAAAGAGTGTAAATGCTCCTACATTTTTTAACTTGTGCTGCTGTTGTAAAATGGAATTTTAGAATAGAATTTTCTTAGTTAACAGTGAAAAAGTTCCTCGGCCAATCAAATATTTTTCTAAAGAATTCTACATTCATGTTTGCTAGCAATAACGCACATTTTTACAGCCCTCCACTTTTGATTCAAACGTTGTAATAAGTAATTGACCACCCTGCATTGACCACCCTGCATCTGTCTTTATTAGAAAAGTTGGCACGATTCGTTTACTGGGTGTATTCTAATGAAAGCAGCAGATTTTTGTGATCATTGATGTGGTTTGACATGAAAGAATAGAAATATCAGAAAGTCAATTCATGGATGTCATGTAATTACAGTGTGTGATCTTTTCTGCGGCAGATGTACAGATATTTGCCAAGAGAATCTCATTAGATGCTCACACATTGAACACAGTGTGTGTACAGCGCCGATCGCGAGGGCCACTTGTGCCTCCTTTTCCGTGGATGACCAAGTCCCCGAGGCCCTGAAGCTGAAACTCTGCGACAGGTGCAAGCCTGCCCCGTGGACACATTTCGGTGAGCTTTGCCTAAGGCTGAGTCCTAATGATGCCCCACTGAGGCTAACAGGACTTTGTTTAACAGCACTGTCATATCTCATAACCATCAACCAATATGACATGCACTAATCACAACCATTGTTTTTTGCTACGAGGACAGAACGGTCTGGAAATCTTGAGTGATCAAGAAGTGATCAAAATTCTCATTTTGGGGTTGGTACGGGATAAAGGTACTAAAACTGCATCTGTTGAAGAATTTGCAAGGAAAATAAAGGGAATGAAAGATGGGGATTCTTTCTGAAAAAAACCTCCAATAAATAAGGAACTGAAAGAACAGATTAGATTTCAATGGTAGTTTCAACATTCTTTGGTCTTTTTTGCTCTTTTTTGATCAGCAATTCCAATTATTTCAAATTAAGTTAATTTTTTATGCTCATCGTGCAAATACTCAAAGGTACAAGAAAATACAATCGGTGGTTTTTCTCATACCAGTCATCATGTCTACAATTTTAGATTTCAAACAAACAAAATTAAATTGAATATGACAATTTCAACTGAAATCCATTAAAGTCGTGCTGTCATTCTAATTCCCTAGTCTGAAGCATGTGAGTGGCCTCGAGGCACCCAGCATAATTACCAGTAATCACACACCACAACTGGTCAGGTACAAATTGAAGATGTTGTCACTATTCAGAGACAAATTGCCATCATATTGGAAACTTCTGCTGTCAGAGTTCAAGTTACACATTGTCGGTTAAACTTTACTATTGGCTCATCTATCCATTCTTTTAAAAGTGCCAGTTTTTTTTTCAATGACTTCAATAATGAGAAAAAACATTTACAAGTCATGGAATAATTCAGGACCAGTACTTTGAAATTGATGCAGACCAACAGATGTGAATTTGTTCGGAGCTCAATAAATATTTTTCTATCACCAGAATGTCAATGTACAGCAGCAGGAGAAACTCATATCATTATAGTTGCACCGATCTCCGAACAAAGAAATATCACACTGTTTTTATCTAACTTCAGGTCATAATTACTGAGACACTTTTGCCCAGAAAGCTGTCTTTTAGAATTTCTGATTTTACTATGCGACATTTCATCTGTAAGACTGTCGGCCCAGCTTAACGCATGCATAAGGAAATCCAAGTCTTTCGTTTTCCATAGCCAAAGAAAAGAATACGGGAAGACCTGATTTCACTCTTAACAAAATACACAGACCCATATTAAAAGGAACAAAAGATATTTCAGATGAATTAATTCCAGAACATCAATTTTAAAAGTGACATCAATCTGTTTTGTGGTTTTAGATGATACAAAAAGTTCTGAATGACATGGCTGTTGCTTTGTCACCAAACATTACACTCTTGAGCAAGCACACTGTATTAGATTTATGAGCAATCTGCATAAAATGATCAGAAATCACAACAGATCTCGAGTCAACATTGGACAAATGAAGAAATTAGACACCATAATTTAGCTGAGATAAGTTTTGTATTTAGGATTTATTATTGTTGTCTTTTTTGGAATAAAAATCAAATTAGGTACGGCATACTGTGTCGTTTCCTACTCAAGGAAAATAGAATTGATTACTTACTTAATCCAACAGATTTTACTCACATAATGTAAACTGACATATCAATCGGAAGTACCCAAACAACAATTTCAGAGAATTTCCAAGATCGGCTGATCATTCGTCATAATTTTGATCTGCGCATCATTTCAATACAAGTGATTCATGAGAAGCTATCTCTACGTATCGCCTCCCAAACATGATTGTGATATGCATCTCTCACACCGAACAGAGAAGTCACTTGCTTTAATGCCACAATTGAGTATGAATTTCAAATTATCAGCTCTTGGGAATAAAATCCTCGATCCATTTGAAACTCGTTGCAGTGCCTCATCAGCAATTCCCCCAAGACAGAGAAAACTCATTAAAATCATCCTTGTTAGAAAGATAGCATTTGGTCTGTGAATAAACAGAAAAAGTTGAAACACTAGACAGAATTACGCATTAAGCATTAGCAATGACCCCATCTTCTGCATCATTCTTTATAAGAACTAGAAATTAAATAATAGGCTCTTAAATCATTTCCATTATGTTCGCTATTATGTTTCATGCTGATACTACATACATTTGAAAAGTTGCATGCGCTGATGTAGAAACAATTTCCATCACAACAAGCTATTCATTCATGGGCTAGAAACAAGCAAATGAAATAATGTTCAACAATTGGCATGAAAAAAGAGCGGAAAAGGCCAAGGGAAAGTTTTGTTTACTTCACGACAAATTTTCCGAGCGACAAAAGTAAGACAACAGGGAGAAAATAAAATTAGCGCCGCACCATGGAAGATGAAAATCACCATTTGCCTCATTGTTCATTTCTACTCTTCAATACCAGACAACTCGGTTAGGAGGAAAGCTATTACTTAAGCAAACTGTTTCCCAAACAAAAGCAACAAGAACCCATCAGTTCTGGCTCTTAATCAATGAAGGCATATGAGCCTGCAGTTAATTACTATTCCATTCAATTTCTTCATCAAGTAGATAGAAGAAGGGAGAGCTCTGGGACTAGGTTAATAACTTACTGTCCCCAATGATGTCTTTATTCAGTGCCTATCTAATCTGGCAGACTGTTTCTTATGCAACCTGCTACAACCGTGGTTGATGAAGATATGCAAATTCTTATGCAACCCCATCAGCGACACAGAATACAACAGGAAAATTGAACAGGTTGTCTGTGCTAGACCTGTAACCTGCTTTGATTCACGACGCTTTATTCAAATCATGGGTCTCCATTGTTGTATTATGGAAAGCTACAACACTGATTTTACTCGTTTTGCATAGATATAATGTGTTAATTTCTGATAGATGATACAGCGGACCTTTTAACAATTGTATCATTGCCGAAATGTATGCCAACAAATCAAGGCGGACAGTAACAAATTCCATCAAACGAGGTTTTCGCAATTTATAAAGTGCTTTCAGGAAGAATAGTTATTTCATCATTTCTCGTATTACGAAACGGACTTAAGTCTTTCATCCAAAATAGTGTATTTTCGGAAATAATAAATCAGTCCTTTACGCTACTGACCAGTAATTTGAGTGGAAGACAGTACATTAAGTTTTACCTCCACCAAATGAAGGAATCCTGTGTGACAGCTTGGATGATCACCAACGTCATTGGAGGCAGAAACAAAATGACAAAAGACTTGATGCATAAATCGAGCTTCTAATTAAATGGTGGTCTAGTCCGTCGTGACAATAAGAGTGACTTCGAGAAGCAATTGAGTCAGAACAGGCCTTGATTTGAGTTTGAAATAGAAACATCAAATGGGATAATTGCTTCCAATAAGTGAATCTTTTCTCTGCTGCCTTGTGGCTGAATGAGAAAGTTAATTAAATTTGAAAAAGCATGAGTCACTTGATGAGTATCACAATACCTTTGAGAAGTCTGCAGCTCTGCCCCCAAGGGGATCTCATGTCTTATTTGTTGCAATTGTTGGTCATTTGTAGCTGAGACCCAATTGTGTCATTCATTAAACGGTTTCTATTTGCAGAAATCCGTATTAAGTTTCCACGGAAAACCTTTAATTGTGGCGTGCGGGATTTTTCTTCTTCTTTTCTTGACGGTTTTAAGAACTGCAATAGTATCACAAAAGTGGTAAAATACATCCAAAAACCGCTGTAAAATTCTATCATCGTAGTCAATACATAGAGATGAATTGTCTCCGAGAGGGGCTACCTGTGACTGTGACTGTATCCAGGAAGTGAGTGCTAAGTTGGGACGTTTGCCCTCATGATTCCGAAATAAAAATTTGTCAAGGTCAACTGTAAAATTTGGTAAGGATGGTTTGCCAACCGTCCCCCCGCCCCGATGTCCCAACCCTCCTTGTTGGACTTGGTACTTTACAAAGAATGGTTTGCCGAGGAGGCTCTGCGTGTATATCACTTGCCGCTATTTCATGTTGTTACTGCAAATAAAAACATACATATTATTTGACAATTTCTCATTTCTTTAACAACCATAGTGTTCCAGAGATACAAGACTGACTGATATAAAATATAACGGCTTGATATTTAAACGGACAAGTTAAATATCAAAGTTTTTAACTTTAAAACAGCATTCATTTTGCGATGATATTTTGTTGGGCGATAAAAATAAAATTGCCAATTATGAGTACGATTATCCCTGATAAATCTTCGTGTGAAAGGTATCACCATTCAAAAACAGTAATTTGCCCAGTTAGTCTAACACGAAATTCTGGGCGGATTAGTTGAACATTACATTTAAATGGATTTAAAGTAAGTACTCTGGGTTTTAAAATAACTGACGCAAAGAATTGTTTAACACGGACATTTCCTGAATCAAAATATCAGTATATTCGCTTAGCACGGTTGGAGTAACCTAATACTGTGTACTTATTTTAAAAACTAGAAAGTCCTCCTGCGTGAACGCAAGAGGCATACCGCCCGCTGCGTAGCCCACCTATTCCCGGGGGGGGGGGTACTCGGTCCCGGGGGGTACTCGGTCCCAGGG
>JBCAUG010175689.1:0-19952 GCA_038406175.1 Haplosyllis leylae | reverse complement strand
TTTTGGCTGTGTTAGAATAGGAACAATCACCTTGGATTTGTTCTTTGTCAACTTCAGACCTCGGGCCTTGCCTTTTTGCACCCAGTCCTCGGGACAAGCCCTCGGTCTCAAGAGACAAAGATCGCATCCCCGGTGATTGTTCCTTAAACACTGACCTGAAGATTAAAGGGCAATAGATAAACATGTCCTAATTTACTAATTAGGAGCTGCGAACTACTTTTGCTTGCAAGTTTAGTCTTACGTATGAAAGAATACTAAACAGCCCATGGAAAAAATGATCTTCCTGAAAAGGTAAAATTAACCAAGTGATGACAGAAAATATGGAATTGATAATACGTGTACAAATTGGTCTGTCAAAAAATTTGACATATTCCCGTAGTACGAGTTGTTGACTTCTTTCCATCTCCCAAACAAATTATAATCAATTCTTCATATGAACCAGTTTTATCTGCACATAACACGTGAAACTTTCTCACCAGAACAGTCACGAAACAATTCAAAAGGTTAAATGTATTTTATTGTGCGTTGTACTCTCGTTCTGTATTGATAAAACTATAAATATGGCTTGGTTACAACACGTGGTTGTCATGGTGATCTTCTGCTGCTTCCATATGGATGCACAGTGCGTCACGGATGAGGAATTTCGGGTGAGTATGACGTCATAAATGAGTGTAACCAGAGTGGAACTTAGCTACTCTAAAATGATGAACCTCATGTGCACTCTCCGACAGAGCCCCATTCGATATAAGTTATTCACATCAGTTTCTGGTTAAATATTAATCACATATTACTGAGTGGGACTGAGTATCCCGCCCGCCCCCCGCTGTGGGACTGGACACACCCCCAGCTGTGGGACTGAGCAGCCCTCTTCCCAGCTATGGCTCTGATCTGAGTACTCCCCCCCCCGGGGACAGACTGAAAACATTACCTTCCCCATCCTTCGGATACGGGCGGTAATAAACAAGAGACTGCAGATTATAGAAATTGATACGGAAAACATACTGTTTGTGTGATGAGGTATTTCCGATATCTTTAGCCAGTAAGATTAAAGAAGAAACCTCTTTACTCTGTTAGGATCTTGTAGCTGTGGTTAGCGAATTAAGAGCAGAGAATAGAGAGCAAAGCGTAGTCATTGAGGAAATGAAAAGCAATGAGAGAAATCTTCAAGGCAAGGTGGAAAAGCTTACCGCTATCGTGGCGAGGGCTACTAACCTCAACGAAGGTCAGGCCTTTTAGAATTGAAAATGAAGAAAGTAGAAAGAATTCCTAGCCTTAATTTTGCAGCACTTCCTTAAACGGTTGTAATCATAAACAGAAACAGTAGCAGGTCAGGTTAATGCGGGGCACATTAATGTTGGCGTGTCTCCTGATCAACTTTTTTGTTGTCCGTGTTCTTTTTTGTATTTTAAAACATTTGATCAATTCATTCAGACCGGGTACTGAACCTAACCATTGAGGAGAGAGTTACCATACTGGAGGCGCAAGTGGTGGAAATAGAAGAGGACGTCACTGATTTGAACGATGACGTCAACTTCCTGTTTGACGAAACTGTCATCCAGGATGAGAGACTGTTGAATCTGGAAGAGGACACCAGTATCATCAATGGAGAAGTGGAAGGTAGGAGATAACATTAAAAGGTAGTGGTAAAAAGCAGACAACGATTTTGGAGGAAGTACTCGCACTTTCACCAATTTATTTTTTCATGTGAAATGAGTAAACTGAGTAAAATGTTTTGCAAATTGTTCGTGTCGATGAGTGCTTCTTGAGATTTCACCTCTGAATTTCAACAGTACCAAAACTTCTCGAATCCATTTGAAGAAAAATACTACTTTTCAACAACCAACCTTTGTAATCGTGATACCGAACAGTTGCGCAGATTGTTCACTCAGGCTAAATAAATTTTCACAAGATGCGTCTTTATTTCAGTTCTTCAGATCACCATGTTCCAATTGGACCAGAGGGTAGATACGCTAGAGGAGAATGGAGGGAGTGACGGGAATAGTTCGGTAGCGGAACTGGAAGTCAGGTTGGACACGCTGGAGACAACTGTTTCCGGTCAAGAGATGAGATTGAACGCTACTGAGAGTGGACTGGATGGTATTTCGTCAATAAAAATGATCCAGAACCAAATGATACAATTACCTTTCTAAAACGCAAATTATTTACAAATAGTAAGTATTAAACTATTTCAGATGTGCAGAGTGAGATCACCGTGTTGGAAACAAGGCTGACGGCAGCAGAAAGTGAACTTGACGGTATTTCATTTTCTTGTGAAGGGAGCTATATTCATCACTGAATGAAACTAAACTCGAAAATTCTTTTCAATTCTTTTACTGCTGTCGGGGTGTGTGACCTTCAGCCCGCGGAAACCTACAAGTTTCGTTTTAATTCTTAGATTTGCAGATAATAACAGATGACTTGGAAACGACCGTTACCGTTGTCGAGGAAGACATAAATGGTAAAATAGTCGTACAAATCAATTCTTTTTACGATCACGAAGAACTCCTAGAAAAAAAAACTTTCAGATAATCAGAATTTCCCTCAGGTCGGCGACCTTACCCTTCACTGGCTACTATTACTATTGTCAAACCATCTCTATTCTTTCTAACATCTTACAGGTTGAACACGGTTAACTCAAAGTGATTCCTCCACCAGATTTTCCTTCAAATTAAGCAGAAATTTGAACTAAACCAAGGCTTGTAATTTGAATTTTTGAAGAAACTTTGAATTACAGGTTACTTTGAATTAAGTCTTCGAATTAGGACTGAGTTTGTATTACTATTTTGAATTATGGCTTCATTTGATTTTACTCTTCGATTTAGACTTAAATAACTTCTAATTACAAAATGGCATCCCTTTGATGTTTGGTGCTCTAATTTACAGTGTTTACTGATTTGACACACATTCAACTGTCTAGTACTGACAAATGCTTGTTATTTTGACTGTCTCGACATGAAATAAAAGCCAATTTGAAGGATATCTTTTTCCTTGTTTGCTCCTAGACCCTTGCTAGGCAGCAGTCCCTCGCCTTGTCCAATACACTGTACTATGTGCAGTATCTTGCCCGAGATAAGCAGTTCATTGAACAGCTTTCCCAGTATTATGCCCCAGGAAGACAAAGCCCTTGCCCCCCCCCCGGATGCTAACCTAGTGCATGCCTCTTCCCCTGCCTCAGACTCTTCCCCGTGTCCTGGCCCTTGCCTTAGCCACTTGTAAGGCAATCTCTTTGGCCAGTATCTGGTCTGTAATGGTTTGTCACACCACCTGAAGCTGTTGCAGGTTCCCTTGCAGTGTGCTCACCTGGAACGATTGTATTTGTATATTGATGTTGAACAAATCTTTGGCTAATTGGTCTAAATCACATTTTAATTGTGCCTATGATGGACCTCCTCCCTGTGCCATTGTTAACGTGATAAGTTTCCCTAAGGGATGGTCCAAGTGTGTCAGCTTTGCCTTTGATGTGGTTTCTAACTGGGTCAAAGTGATCATCCAGACCATGTTGACATGGCTGGGATTCCCACCCAAGTTGCTTTGTTGAAGTCCCTGGAATTAGTCAAAGTAGTTGACATAGCATCTCTTTCATGTCACCAATGGTTGATCACTTTGACCCAATTAGAAACCACATGAAAGGCAAAGCTGACACATTCAGAGTATCTCTCTGGGAAACTTATCACTTTAACACACAACACATAAGCCATTCAGCACCATTGAACAAACAAACTAAGAAATATATATCCTTAAATTGGCTTTATTTAATGTCGAGACAGTCGAAATAACAAACAATAGTTGATGCTAAACAATTGAATGTGTGCTGAAGCAGTTGATATAGTATACTGTAAAAATAGAACGACCAAACAAAACAAACATGAAAGGCCACTACTAGTGGCTACGAATTATACTGTATGTTCTAATTCAAACTCTTCAAATTACACCAAACTTTGAATTAAATGCCTCCAAAACTTCTATTTACTGTGACTTTAAACTAGGCTAGTCCTCAAAGTGGCTTTGATCAATGGAACTTCGAATTAACCATGTTCGAATTAACAGTAATTTTTAACCTTGAAATGATAGCATTTTGGCAAAGATTTGAGAGAAAATTCGAATTAAGTGGATCTTCGAATTAACCGTGTTCGAGTTAACCGTGTCCAACCTGTATCAAATTTGTAACGACATTGCATTGGCAAAATGACAAGACGTTTATAGTGTCAAGTAAGGCATTATTAGTTGACCAGTAAAAGGTCAATAGAATGTTATTATGGGAAATACAATAAATCACGATCGGCTAATAAGACACATAAATTATGTTTTTCAAATTGGATCTATTTTGCTTTTAGATTTGGAAGCCACGGATGTGAGTCTTGACGCAAGAGTTACAGCGCTGGAAGATAACGTCGTAAGCTCTGGTAACTCCAATTATATCTCTCGGCCTAAATTTTTCAACAACTTTAATTTCAACTCCTCAGCATTACTAGCAATGATCGCTAATGAAGCTGCCTAATCAACTGCACACACAACACTATTCACAATCCTATTTTATCCATAGACACCACCACAATGTCTCGAACAGCAATCCTCATTCGCTAATTGCGGATGCGTATTTAGCGACAATTGCTAGTACTGATGATATTTTAAAATTTATTGGAAGTCAGTACTTAATTTGTCTTGGTTCTATTGTAGAAATCATAGCGTTTTACGCCGGATTACGGGTGTACGATGAGATAGATGCTGGTGACGTCATCGCATTCAACCTTACGCTCATCAATTACGGGAACGGGTAAGGGCCCGTTTACACTGAGCGGCAGCATCAGCATCAGCGGCAGCGACAAGAGAAGGGTTACATTGATTTTCACTTGTGTCATTCACACCGAGCAGCAGTGGCAGCGGCAATGGCAGCGGCATTGCTAGAATATCGGTCCAGAACCCATTCAATTTTTTGATGCCAGTGATACAGCTGTCACTGCGGCTGATGCTGACGCTCGGTGTGAACGGGCCTTAAGATTTTATCGTAAAGTATTTAAACGGACAGTTACGACACCCGAGATTTCTTAATTCAAGGGATAATCTAGGATTACTGTAAATGCTCGAAATTTGTCAAAATGTCACACACACATGGTGTTGATAAGTTTCTGCTTTTGCAATATCAAACAATACTTTTTTATTTTTCTGTTTTGCAGTTATGACAGTTCAACAGGGGTGTTCACAGTACCACCTGGTGGAGACGGTGTTTACTATTTCACCACACATCTCACCATTAACCAAGCCGGTTTTGGGATATTTTCCATCGAGCTGAACGGTGATGTAATCTGTTCGGCCCTGGGCGACCAGAACACGAGCGGCACCGGTGATTCGGGTGCGACGTCGTGCAGTGCGATCGCTGATGTTGTAGCAGGTACAAATAGGATTGTTAATTTTACCGACCATGTACATTATACAAGGGAAGGTAGGTGTTTTCAGTCGTTAAGGGCAAGGCCAGGTTTGAAGCCCAACCGCCCCCCCCTTTCCAGGTAGGTAGTGATCCTCCCCTTCTCCTGGCCAGGTAGGTAGGTGATAACCAGTAATTCCAAAATGATCAGTAGATAGGCGACACCTCCTGACTAGGCCTGGTCGAACACGATCAGCAAGTCCAGAATGATAAGAAGGGAAAAAGGGACGGAGGACCCATGGTAGGTTTTGCCGCATAATTTTAATGGGAGGCTGTCTTGGTTACTGGGTGCGTAAAAACTTAGGGTGTTTCCAGAAACAAATTAAACAGATCTTTTCTGCAAAATGTAAATTGTGTATCTTAGAAATAATTTATCGGTGGCTCGTTAGAGTCACCTTAGTGGTTGATTGGCAGTTTTTGCCCTGAAATTTTGGGCATGTGGAGGGGACCTACGAAGGCCTTTTGTGGCTAAGTGACTGTAGTTAGGGTGTTAGGTTGTACATGGAGGTGGTGGGGACACCTCAAGATAATATTATGTAATCAAACATTTTATGACCTAGTGTGGTGGGGACCCAAAAACCTATTTTATAATTGCCTTTGCACCTTTCGCACCCTTTGCACCAACGAGCCACCTGGTGAAACTTTCACTGCCTGATATTGTTCCTTTTGTGGGGGTTCCTTAGGTCAAGGTTACCATGTCCCCTTCATGAACGGTTTTGTGTTTCAGGTGATGAGATAAATGTGAGACTCAACGGTGGATTAAACCCTCTGGAAGAAAACACCTTCCACATATTGAACGGATTCAATGGGTTCAGAATATAAAGGCGCAGAAGTTTACCGTGATATTTGGACTCTTTCATATAATTCTTCAATAATTGAAAACTGATTTTTTAATGAATGTTTCTGTCTTGCTTTCCATATTTTGAAAATACGTTGTACTTTAATAAAGCAATCCCGCACAAAGACGAAAAAGAAAAACGATGTGACCATATGTTTCATCGTTTAGTTTTCGACTGAAAACACAACGTTTGCAGACGGCACATATTTTTGCACAGAACTCACACATTTTGCACTCAACACTTTTCTTCATTCTACGCAAGTAGTTGTTAATTTTTTTATGAAAAAGTTAAATGTATCAAATCTTTACCTCCACGAGTCACGCAGCAGCCTTGAACAGTTTAGATAAAATTGAACAACATCTGGACCGTTTCCTAGATAACTGGTAATGAGTTGAATTCATATGAGGTGTCAAATAATAAACTGGGTTCCCGACCGTTAAAAATATGAGAGAAAATTCTTAATGTCACTGTTAAACTTAAAGGTTTCATGCTTGTATACTGGATCCGATCATTTATCTGTCAAAAACTTTGAAAACCTCAATCAAATTGTGTAAATAAATGTTTCATTGACGGGTAATTCAGACTATTTAAAATTTATAGGGTCTTAATTTTAATTCACAGCAACGATCTTACAAATTAGTTAGTTGCTACTTCGTCAAAATGTCATCAAATGCTGTTCGCAAAATTGCAAGACCGATGTAAGATTTTCAGACCCCCCCCCACCCGTTCTTGTAAACCATCCCTTAGCAAGTTTACAGATAGTGGGACCCTACTCCCCTAGACAAACAATGTAAATTTACAGATGCCTTTGGCTGTAACTTTACAGACCCTCGAGTATGTGTAACATTGCTAGTGTTGAGGAAAATAAAGCCCTCTGTAAGTTAACATTGTTTGTCTAGGGTCCAACCATCTGTAAAGGGAGAGCTTGCGAAGACAGAGATTCTGAAAACATTACACCAGAACTCCGTGTTTCTTTAAACACTCGCAATGTATTTGGTACCCATTACAACCCAAGTGCAATTTGCGTTACATTAAAAACCACAACTGTTTAGATCCCACAGAAAAAGTCTCCAAGTATTGTATAAATGCCGTTTGATATAACGGTACTTTAACCGGATGTTTTACGACGGTAGAACGATGGAAACAGCGTTGTACGTTACACTGACGGTGATCGGTATCTCCCTCCTGACGGGGTCGGTTGCCGTTTCTGATCAAGAGTTTGAGGTGAGTACGGGTTCGTCTTGTTTCTAGTGTCTTTGCGGAAGAGTTGATTTTCTAGCACGTCAATGTGCATATTGACACTATTGACATTAACATTTTGACACTGCCGTCTGATTTTCTTTTCAGGATCTTGTGATGATTGTAAAGGCACAATCTTTGAAAATCAACAAACAGTCAGAGGACATTGCTCAACTCAAAGAACTTGTCGGCCTTGGGACTGTAGTAGAGAACAGTTAGTATTTCAGAAATTTTGCTGGATATTAAATACTACACATGCGCCATAATTTGCATTGTTTTTGTATTTAATCTGCACAAAAATGAAAAAAAGTGACACATTGATTGCCCGTTTGGATCACGAAAAATTTTCATAACGCAACCTCACAATGTAAATGTGTAAACAATATAAATATCATTCAGATAGTGTCCAAAATATCACAATAGAAGAACGAGTGGAAATTCTAGAAGGTCAGATTGTTGTCATACAAGATGAGGTATCTGACCTTGAACTTGATGTCTACTTCCTGTTTGACGAGAAAATCACTCAGGACGAAAGACTCTTGAATTTGGAGGAGGCATCGGATATATTAGATGAAGAAGTTGAAGGTAAATCTATTGTAAATTAAGATTGGTGGAGTAGAAATAAAGTTTTTGTTTGTTTTTATTCGACATATCTGTAAACGTTGAAATTATTTGCATACAGATCTCCAGGATACAACAGGAATTCTAGACCTAAGAGTAACAGCTTTGGAAAACGGAGGGAGCGATGGAAATAGTTCAGTTGCTGAGCTTGAAGTGAGGGTTGAGGCACTCGAGGGTGTAACGGCTGATCAGGAGACAAGACTAACTGCTACCGAAGAAAATATACAAGGTTAGAATAAAGTTAGTTCTACAAAATACAAAAGTCTCATACTTACCGGCTGCTTACGTAGTACGACGGGAAGGTAATATTTTCAGTTTTTTTGCCTATCCACCACAAGGGCGGACGCCCTGGTCCTGTCCAGGTCCTTCCTGGCTAAGTCGGTTACAAGAGGACTGCATCAAGGGGGTAGACCCCGAGATACAGGAGGACTCGCTACGTCGCGAGCGTTACACCTCTTGCGGTCACGTATGGGGACTTCCTTATTTTAAACAAAGTAGGTTTTCGTGTAAGTCCTCTTTGAAAATATTTCACTAGATAATTTACTTCTCACCCAGATTTACAAATGACTGATGTGTCATTGGATGAACGCATTACTGCTCTCGAAGAGAACGGAGGAGGCGGTGGTTCCGGAAATGGTTTTGATATAATCATTACTGTAGATCAAATTAAGATGTTTCGCAAAGCTGTTTTTGAACTTTACTCATGTCACGGGAATCTACGTGAATATTTGTTGGTGTCATTAACGAAGTATTTTAACATTATTCACAACATTATTAAAGACATATATTCTTGCCCCAAATATCTGTCTTCTATGAAATTAATGACATTATTTATGGCATTAGTATCATATTTCATGTCATGAATAACTATTTTGACTGTTACTATAAAAAGTACGAATTCATACAGAGCGCCAGAGCCTTAAACTGAAAGTTCGCTATTTGGAAATTTCATATGTAAAGAAAAGGAGAATCTTTGACGTCACATTTTTTCAGATACAATTGCATTCTATGCTGTTCTTCTCAATCCGGGGACAATTAATATTGGTTCAACAGTTGTGTTTGATTCAATTGTGACAAATGAAGGAAACGGGTAGGCGAATCTTATCTGGAAAATATCTTGTATTTCGTCATTAGTAACGAAGACATTGAAAACTGCATTGGAATGCACATGGTTCTTCAGTTTGCGCTGATTTACGTGACATTATATTTCAGCTACAACAGGACAGCAGGAGTGTTTACAGTCCCCCCTTGTGGTGATGGCACGTACTATTTCTCCATGTCTCTTGTTCTTGATTTTGGTGAGGCAGCAGCGTTTGACATGCTATTGAACGCAGAACGAATTTGCTCTGCAGTAGGACAAAACGTGGGCACCGACGGAGATCTACCCACTAGTTCGTGTTCCGCTATTGTAGAAGTTACAACAGGTAGTTTGCTCATTGAGTTTTCCCCTAAATTATACAAAGTTGACAACGCTGCAAACAAAGGCTTACATGGGAAAGAGCAAAATAATTTCAGCCAAAAATTGTCCACAATGGGCAGTGAACTCAATACTTCTTGATAATCACTCTAATACTTTACTGACTGTGTTGGGCAAGATATATCCGACGTTTCGTGCATCACTTCACATTTTTGACTTTGGTCGTTTCTAGAACCAATAGAGCATGACTTTATAAAGGCTTTAATGATTGACGCTTACGAATAACAACCTAGCCCCGTCAGTAGAGCACTGGTATGATGATCAAGAGGTCTTGGTTTCAATCCCCACTGAGGATATATTATTTGACTGAGTTTATTTTGATCCTCCCCAACGTGGTCAATTTTGTGGGCAAACTCAAATGGTACACATATCATGGCATATGGTAGAACATTTCCTCCAAATAGTGTTCAGATTATTTTAAATTCAGTCGCATTTTTGTTGTCTGCGACCAACAGGGAACAACAAATTGGGGTGGAGATCCATTCATCCGTTTAGCATTGTGAGAGCTGATTCTGATTTTGAAAGCTCGGCAGATGCCACTAAAATGGGCCTAATAAATCATTGAGCTTTTAAAATGTTTTAACTTTGAAGGTGATACAATAGAAGTAGTGTATGACGGTTATGGTGATACGACTCCTTTGGCCGACACCCTTACAGAAGATTGGTACGTCAATGGATTCAATGGCTTCAAAATATCAAATTAGTTCTTGAAGAGGTCATTTATGAGAATTTGTTAATATATATTTAAAAATAAATTAAATTTCAAAGTACTGAGTCGTCATGTTTGATAGACATCGTAATCATAATGAAGACATAACATACTACAAAATGATATTGGAAAGAATTACATTTCATTCTTACATCTGCAAATTATAAAAGGTCCCAAAGCATATTTTCACCGGGCCAAGAAAAGATAGCTACACCTTGATTACTAATGATTAAGTTTGATTTTGTATTATTCTGATAATGGCTATGTTTGGTCATTGTATTTTCTTAATTCAACCAAATTCTGTGAGCATAATTTAATCAATTACCTGAATCATGTTTATAAAAAAAAACCCTTCAGACGGGGAAATTGAAACTTCCCATTTCTAGAAAAGAAATGTGAAAAAGTATACTTCTTCTCTGTCCAAACAGATAAAAATTAATCTAAATGGAAAGAGATAGATCTGGACTCATAAATGATGAGATTCGTTTCCTTTCCATTCTCTTTGCTTGTCCATAAGAGCTTGTTATATCTAAATTTTGGGAATTACAATTTAACATTGGAGTCTATGAGACTCGCATTCGTCATTTCCTCACCTGGTAGTGGCCAACTAATCACAAAAATGCCAAAGCGTATTCCCAAAATACTATGGACCCTCTCTTTCAATTACTAAGCTGACTCTAAAAGAGCCAGCAATTGCACCTGGTTGTATGCCTATCAGGGATAGTAAGTGAAGATATTCAGAGAATTTTACATTCTAACTAAATTGGCTCACTGAGTAAAATTGCGTTCAGCTGTGTTTTTAAAATATCTTTAAATTCTTACTTAATTTCGTAAAACATTCTAGTAGCCTATTAATTTTTTTTTTGAGGAAGAAGAATCCGTCATATTTTATTCCTTTTGTAGATTTTCAAAAGACGTCTCAGGCTCAAGGATTTCTTTGGAGGTGAAACAAAAGTTGGAAATGTGATATTTTCTTATAATATGACAGATCCAGAATTTGACGCCACAAAGATAACTTTCAAACCGCTCAAATTGATGGAGTAACTCTGTGATATTAAATGAACTGCTGATAGGTTTCTCCTCATCTCTCATGGTACCAGTAAAATTTGTCCTGTATTTTTGACACTTTGTTCATTTTATTAAGTTTCATTCAATAAGTATGAAAACCTTGCACATGGCAGCACTGGAAGAATAGATCCTTCCAATTGAATAGTTGAATTTTATTCATATGACTTTATCAGGAGGTAATTAAGGATCCATCCCCGAGTAAGAGGGCTGGGTGGCCACAGACCAAGGTCTAGATCAAGGCAACCTTTCTGAGGGTTTTAGCACAAGGACTGGGTTTTGCCTCGATATAGACCGATCAGGCCTCTTTACAAGGGGATGGATCTTATTCTAACCTAAGAAATTAAATTCCTTCATTTTGCCAATTTTGGTACAAGGAATGAGCCCATTCTTCTATGTGAGAATTACTTGTTTAAAATTAACGAAAATTTAATACAGACAGGATAAAAGTTTCCACGCGGCAGGTCAAACGTTTTTCTTATTTTTTCACGATACGATATAGGCGTAAATATTCCGAAAGAAAACGTACATAACAACCCGTAGTGTTTCTGCTTCAGTGCGCATTTACAATGTACAGATCAACCAAAGCCACACAGATTAAGTCAATGTTGAAATCAGTGTAGGAATGCCACACTTTTTGGTCAATTCGTAATATTGCACGTTTCTAAGTGACTATTCAGACCAAGCGAAAACAAATAATATCAAAGGACTAGCAAAAAAGATCAAAGAATTAGCGACAAACATCAAAGGAAATTGTCGATTTCGCTCGGTGTGAATGGGCCTTAATAAGTTTGAAGAGGCACTTTTCATGATATGAGATCGCAAAGTCAGATTCCAAAGCAAATGTTACATTTATCATTGGTGTCACATCTTACTACTAATTTTATATTCAAATAAGTGAGTCTTAAAAGCTCGGCTGTCATGCTGGCTGCCAATTGACCAGCAGGTGTCGCACAAGAGCTGAATCTGAGGAATCCATTGTCTGCAACCTCTGAAGCACGCAAATGAGTGATTCACTCTGGTTTTGAAACCCATGATAAACATCACTATTAGCCCAAAACAGGGGTATCAGTGGCCCCATAAAAAGGACTTGTGTCCTCCAAAAATATTTTTGCCAAGTAAGTCGCGCGGCTTGTGACACAGCTGTGTTGTTGACAATATCCTGTGTCAAATATAACATTGGAACACAAATTTTAATAACTGAATCTCACAAAATGTCATCTAGATTTGAGTTTTGTTTTTAATAAGTACATCCCATATTAAGAATCAAGTTTCGCGACATTTCCGTGAAAAGCCTTTTCCACAACAAGAGCAGAGCTGTGCTAAAAATGTAAAGCTCAAAAGCAAATATCCTGTTTATTTTGGTTTTCTTTTCTTTTGTTCCCTTTTTTTTTACTTCTGCATAGTTAGTCCCTTTGAGGGCCTATTCACATCAAGCGAAAGCGAAAAAGATCCAAGAATAAATTACAAACATCAAAGAAAAATTTCGCTTTTGCTGTCACTTTCGCACGGTGTGAACAGTCCCTTTAAATCCGGTTTTGTTCGTCTGATTTTCTCTCGGCCTCCACCGCGGCTCTCTCCTGCTCCCGTTCCTCCTCCGTGGTCTCCGAGCTCCTTCCCCGGCAGAACAGGTCGTGTTCCCCGAGGGTTCTCCGCACGTCCGCGCCAACCCACCCCGCCGCGGCCCCGACCACCGTGCCCAGCGCGCTGCCGAGGAACCCGCCGACCACCGCCCCGACTGGACCGCCCATTGCAGCACCACCCAGAATCCCTGGAATAAACGAAACAGCACTTATCATTCTTGTCCAGATCGCCGCACAATTATGGGTCAAATAAAACTGAGTCAAAGCAAAAGCGATTTTTTTTTTCATCTTCGCTGCTGACCGAAGTGAACTCATCAGGAAAGCAACGTCGCTTCCACTTCGTTCAGTCTAATGCCAAGCGAAAGTGGAAGCGAAAACGATTAGTGAACAATCGAAAAAGATCAACAAATAAGTAACAACAAACATGAAAGAAAAGTTTCACTTTCGCTTTTGCTGAGTGTGAACGGGTCTTAAAGCGTGCTTTATCTTGTACTTACCCATAGTAGACAAGGATACGTCCCCAACAGCCACCGCTACCCGTTTACCTACGACGTCCTCGTAATCACGATCCGTCAAGCGGCCCTCGCTTTTTGCCTTCTTCGCTTTTCTGATATCGTAAGCGACACACCCTGCTTCTATCGCCGCCCCCACCAACAATGTCGCGCGACCTCCCGCTCTACCTGCAAGATGTGAAGTTCAAGGTGATAATTGTTACCGCCCACGTACGTAGTACGACGGGAAGGTAATGTTTTCACACGTACTTCTCCATTTACAGGGGAGTACCCTCCTACTCTCTGGTCCCTGGTCCTTCCCTGGGGGGGGGGGGGGGGGGGGGGAGTATCCCAGTCAGGCCTGTAGCCAGGGGAAAGTACTCCCACCAGGCAGGACAGTGATTCCCCGGACAGTACAGGGGTTCTCCCCAGAGGGATACCCCCGCTGGATAGGACAGGGGTACCTCCCCCAGACAGGAGAGAAAAGAGAAAGGTTCCACCCCTCCCCCGAGACAGGCTATGCTGCCGGCGGTACGCCTCTTGCGGTCACGCAGGAGAACCTTCTTGGTTTAAAACTGAAATTGCATTGGTGTGTCCAAGGTACACAGCAACGGCGCCCACAACCCACCTGCCCATTGCAATTAATTTTGTTTATATTTATTGACCACGTTCATAATGCGAAGGAAGGTAACGTTTTCACAGATGTCTACCATTCTGTTTAGGGGAGGATAGGGGATTCTTCCAGACAATAGGACGGCTGACCCTCCCTCCCAGACCATGAGCCACCCTCTATCGCCAGGTAGGTGGGTGCCCCCCCCCACCCCTGCAGATAGGTCTGGTCTAGAATGATAAGCACGGGAGCCGCAATGTTAAAGGGAGGCTGTCTTGTTTATGGGTTCTTTTAATGGTAAAAAGGGAAATACAACTGAATTGTACACAAGGCCATTGACTCGCTAGCTGTAGGCAACGCTTGCCTTGGGTAGATTTTTGGAGTGACAGGTGGAGAAACACTTACCAAGAGTCCTTGCCAGTGACGGCGTCTGCGTTAGTAACCGTTTTGCCGTTTGGTTCGTCACGACCTTTCCGCACTGACCTAAAGTTGAACGCGCTATCGTTTTGTTGAACGTCTTCCTCTACAACGTACAAAATACTTACGTTTAAAAATAATAATATATGAAATATCTAACTTGGGCAGTGACATCACCAGTAAATAAGGACTAAAGCAGCAGACAGTGCAGTGTTCAACAGTAGAGTTCTCACCTGGAAGGACTTCATCCTGCCAGTCTTGCACCAGACGGCGAAGTGTTCACAGTTGTTGTCCAGGATGTGGTAATCCATGTCGTCCAACTTGGATATGGCCTTTAGAAGTGTTTCCGGTTCTACAATGAAACAGGCGTGAAAACATGCGCACATGACAAAGAGAACAATGGTCCCCAGTATTTAAGAATATGTTTCCCTTCTCTTTTTCAGATTTGCTTTTACTGTGAGTAAATGGAGTTTCACCTGGAAGACATTCCTCATGTTTGTATTGCACCTTGTAGATTTGCTCCTGTGAAAATGTGATCAGATTCCGAAGTATCTTTCCCTTTCTACAAAGAAATTGGGAGTTTGAATTTTAATCAAGAAAAATTCGTTTTTAAATCTAGACGAGAAAGTCGAATGCTAATTCGGTTATCAGCTACACAATGTACCAATCACCCACTGGATTTCCAACCTGCTTCGTACTAACCACCCATTACTCAGGTTTCACCGTTAGCTTCTGGATACCATCCTGTGTACCAGATCTTCCACTTTGCTACTTATCCAGGCCAACACGTTGACTCAGCCCTAACTCTTAGGTCGTAGCTATTACTGTCTCTAGATTAATACCACCTCCAGGTGTGGCCAGATAATTACCTCCTGCGTACGAAGTACAAGGGAAGGTAATGTTTTCAGTTTGTTTGTCCTTCCACGGGATGGGGGTCTCTGATCCTTTCCATAGGGGTTTCCCCTAGGTCCTGTCTATGAGTATCCCTCAGACAGGACAAGGGGTACACCCCCTCCCCCCCCCCCCCCCCACCGCCGGTCAGGATACGCCACGGGAGGACTTTCTTGTTTTTCTATTATTTATGTGGCATGACCTCTCATCATAATTCAGGTACATCATCTACCCTGGCGGATCTAGGGGTTGGCGCTGCGTGCCTCCAACTACCACGGCCCAAAATGATTCATTTTCATGCATTTTTGGCAAAGATTGCCAAATAATAATATGCGAATCTGATCGGTGTCGTCCACTTTACACGCTTGCAAAATAGGCTAATCAGAAAATACACCTGAGGAAGGCAAACGTGAAAAAGTTTCGCTTTCTGTAGTCTGAACAGACCCTTAAAATTGTATTTACCTTCGCTCCGAGTTGAACAGTTCTAGTTGGTTGTTTTCCCTTTGTTGCTGTTCCCTGAAGCCCTCGTCGAAGATTGGTTGGAAGTGGATGACCCTGATCAGCTCTGATTGGTAGTCGATGTCCTCAATAATGGCATGGTGCCAATACAGTTTGAACCAATCAGTTTCTGGGGATAGAAAGCGCGGGAACGCAATGTGGTCAGCAGGGTGAAGCTCCAGAACACGGCCTATCTGCGGGTGAGAAAAACTAAAATACAATCTTCAACAATTACAGAAAGAAAGGGAAAAAAAATTCAAGAAATTGAACTTAGTTCAACGACGCCAAACTTCTGAGAACCTTAAAATAGTCGTATATATTAGACTAAGTACAACTTACTACTACTCAGCAGTTAGGATTGAAAAAAATCAGTTTAAAATAAGGCACCTGAGACGCTAACAAAGCATCCCAGTACCGTTACTATTTGCTGATAGAGGAGAGGGACTCAATTTGATATCACATGAGTTTTTAGAGTCTTGAATCCGAACTGCTAAATTTGCTGTTTTACCTTGATGTGAGGATGATACAGCACGTGACCCAGAGCGTTGTGCGTCACCACCTCCGCGTCTGGTTTCACCTGGTCCCCAATCCCGTACCTCTGCTGCTGGTTTTACCTCTCTCCACTCATCTCAACATATCTGAAAGCAAATACAGATGTATGCACCTTCTCTTTAATTACACTGGGTCCCGCTTACAAGGAGTTCTGCTACAACGAGCACCAGATTCCCTTGCATGAAAATTGTTGACGCCAATGTTAAAATGTTGGTAGAGTGTAGCAACAAATGTTTTAAAAAGTCTGTTGGGACATTTGTCCTTCTGTCCTACAGGCTGAGGGCCTACTCACACCAATCGAAAGCGGGAGCGTAATCGAGAAAAAACAAAGAATAGCCCCCAGGCATCAAAGGAATTTTTCGTTTTCGCTCGTTGCGAACGGGCCTTAAACCAAAGTGTGACAACAAATTGCCACTACAAATGTTCACAAAAATCAGAGCAAGATAAAGTTTTTTATGTCTTTATTTTGTTCCCCATAGCATACATTATAAATGTTGTGACTTGTGCTGTCACACTTTCATCGATGACTTTTTTTTAAATTTTGACATCACTATATTTTTTAAAAAGAAAGAAAAGAAAATGCAATATGTAATCTGTAATTACTGCAGAAGTATGTAGAACACTTAATGGAGCAAGGTTTCATTTATTATCAGGCCCTTGCAAGGCTATCTAGATTTAGAACATTTGGTGGATCGTGTTCTCACAGAGTATAGTTCTACACATTGATCTGTCGATAAAAGTCCAGCACTCCATTTTTCATAGGTAAGGTGCTATAAATTTTATTTCCACTGAGTAAAATTTCGTAAATTTGTAAAGTTTTGGATCGTACTTTGCGACGGTCAGTCTACAAGAACGGCTACATAACAGCTCCTGCTTATTTACTTAAAAAGTGCTGTCCAGTCTATCCCTGCCCCGGAATAATACCTGTTATAGTCACCGTGGACCGGTCCGTCGGCAAGTACGTCAGTAAAACTGATCGTGTGTAGCGACAAAAGGAATCACGCATGCGATTGGCTTTGGCATACATGGCAGACGTTACTTGAAGTGTTAAAGGCTTAATCTTATGTCTGTTACATAATCATCACCACAGGTCGTCCTTTGTTAAGTATGATCTTGAGATCATGTTTAGTTGAAAATTCGGGAAGCGTTTGCCTTGTCTTAATATAATATTTGCGCGACCAAAAGGTGAAGAAGCATCTCGTGTATTTTTGCAAAATGAAAATACATGAAATGTAGTTTGTCGTGTTTTAAGAGTTGATCCTTGTGTCTAAGGTTTGGATCCACCCGCATCAACAAACACGTCATGCTTCAATTGTCAAATTTTGTTGTAAGAGTTTACATTTCAAGGGCAAAAGAAGCCATTCGTTCCTACTGAATTTATTTCAAAATAGGTTCCAGATATTAAATGTATGTTATGGATATATTCTAGTAAGTAGGTATTTACAATAGTTCACGCTTAGCCCAACATTTTTAGACAAGTGAAAATATACGAACAACTCACCGGATGTTTACCAAAGAATTTTAAATGACCAAAGTTGATGATGCATTTGCAGCTGAAATGCTACTGAGGGATGTAAACATTGTACCGGGTAGTAGCGGGAATTTTGAAATTTGGGTACGAAACAAATTCCTCTTTTTCGAAGGTCGCAAACTCTGGATCCAAGATTTTCCACTGCAGGGGTGGATCCAGGATTTCTATTTGGACCAATAGAGAGGCGTCAATCCTATATTATTTTAATTTCTGCTAAATTTTGTATACATATTTGACCCTAAAAGACCGTGTCAAGAAAGACAAACTTAATACTCGGGGCGGATTGAGGACCTGTCATCGGAGGGGCGCCAACCCACAGGGGAACCCCATCCCACATATTTATACCTTTTCTGAAAAAAATTTAAAAATTAAGGAAATTTTGGTCCGAGGTTCCCCCGTTGGATCTGCAACTTCCGTATCGTGGATTCCTCCATGTATTTGGATCTGGGAGCGACTTGCGGGAAGAAATAGGGCCTGCTGCAAGGCTAGCCATTTTGTGAAAAATAACATCCACGAAAATGAAAAGCATTGTCATGGTTTCTTGTGGCGGATAAAGGATTTCCTGTAGATGGAGGCCAAAGCGACAAAAGGGCGCCGCCCACCCTCCTAGATTTGTCTGCACTCCCGCCCCTCTCCACCCTTGCCCCAGGACACTAGTCCTCTGAGCTCCAAATGGTTATTAATTATAGATCTTACATGGCGGAGTCGCGGAGACCGCCTTCTTTGGAGGCCCGAGGCCAGGCTTTCTACCTGGACGGGAAGAAGTTTGCGATCATTTCCGGTGCTATGCACTACTTCCGGGTCGTGCCGGAGTACTGGAGGGACCGGATGGTCAAGATGAAGGCGTGCGGTCTCAACTGTCTGGAGACGTGAGTCATTTAACTTTCGTGAAACACTTCTTATGGTCAGCGGTGACGGATGCAGGATTTCTCGGACGAAGCAAACTACAAGTCTCTGCGCCTGCACCTTACCCTATTTGAATCCGGTCTATCTTGGTTTTTGCCCAGAGCTTGATCTTTGACGAGCGAAATAATGGCACCAAAGCCCAATAATTTGAGTGCGATGGAATTTTAGTCCAACTGGCAACCAAGTTCATCATCACTTACCTGTGGACACCTGTGGCCTTCACGAAGACGCATGTGCCAACTCCTAAATAATTCCAAAAATAAGTTAAGGAAAAAGATGATCACTTCTTGAGGTCATGAAATTTTCCTTAAAACAATTTTTTGGAGGACAGAAGTCCGAGCCGGAGTGGCCAAGTGGTTAACCAATGCTTGTGGATACATGATCTGCAAGTATATGGATCGAAAGGCTCAGCTGTCTTGGTGGCCGCAAAGAGGTCAACAGGTGTCACACCACTCGCAGAGGTGAATCTGCGGAATCCAGTGCACGCAGACAAGAAAACATACAAGCGAGCGATCCAACCTGGTCTTAAAACCCAGGGCAGACGTCACTTGAAGTCCAAAATGTTTAAAAGTTCAGTTACCACAATCATCCGCTTACAACGTACCAATTATATTCGTAGCTGTATTAGTTTTGTTTGACGTGTCGAAGTTAAACTATGGGTCAATACAAATTTTCGTAAAAATTAATTTACCTTTGTAAAACAATACAATTATGAAACAATGACAATATAATTTTTCGTCGATACAAATTTTTCGTCAACAAGAAATTTTCGTTAACAGGTATGTGGCGTGGAACCTGCACGAGGAGATCAAAGGACAGTTCGACTTTGATGGCTGGTTGGATCTCAGGTACGAATGAATAACATATATTGTCAAATATAGCAATGAAACCAGTGGTGGATCCAGGATTTCCCCTGCCCTTGGGGATAGCGCCTTCCCCGTTGTCTGGGAAATGCTGGATCCACCACTGGCAGGGTTCCCACTCGCACTGGAAAACCTGGAATACCTGAAAATAATGAGAGAAATTTTTCCAGTCAGGGAAAAGTCAGGGAATTTTAAAATTTTAGCAGAAAGTCAGGGAATTTTGGTTGAGTCAGGGAAA
>JBCAUG010175578.1:0-19953 GCA_038406175.1 Haplosyllis leylae | reverse complement strand
ACGTACGCATTATAATTGTTGGACCCAAAAATGTAAAAGTAATTTGCCCTTGGCAGCCAGTCTACCTCCACCCCACCCCCAAGGGGAAATATTTTCCTGTTTTAACATTGGAAATGTTCGTTTTAGTCAATTTGTAACTTTTAATCGTATAACAATATATGTCTCAATTTCACATTTGAACCGAAGTCCTGTGGTATTTCGTTTATTTTCTATTGAGGCATCTGGAAAAAAAAAGACGGCCGTACAGATTTAACATCTCTATAACTGCCCCAACACTGTGTGTATAACTTGTTTTTTTCATCGTCTTCTTTTTAAAGGTCGCCAACCAAGAAGTCGACTCCATCGCATAACCCTCAGCACGGACCACTAATGCCTACAGTTCCTAGAAGACCTACTTCTCTGGGGAAAAAACGATCGGAAAAGCAGAAAGGATATTGTGAGCTGTGTAACATAAAATATGACCACATTGACATGGTAAGAGTTTAAACTTTAATTGTACTCTATGAAGTCAAATCATAAATTATACTTGCCTATTTCTGTAGTCACAGCGAAAATGAATTTAATAGACGTCAGAGTCAATCAGAACAAGTTAATTACTGCAGGATGTGCACTGACATGGCAAAAAGCGATTATTGCTGACCTCTTACCCCGCCCCGCAACAGGAAGAAAAGGAACGGGGGGGGGGGCGTGATCAGTATGCTTTAGAATGTTAATGGAAGGCTGTGCTGTTGTTTTCAGTCGGGGCACTTTTCAAAACATATACGAAATGTCTAATAAAGGGTCACTTTTATTACCCCTCCTGGCCCCAACTAAAAATAGTTTAATCTGTCAATTATTGATCAAACAATGTCTGAAAAAAAGTATTTTCCATATTTAATTAATTTGTCCAAAGTGGAAACGTTCAGAGACATCTATTGTAGGGAAATGGTTAAATTTGCCAAACTTGTTCTTGGCTCTCAAATCTCTGGAAACAAAGAAGTGACCTGCACCATGTTTGTCAAATTTAATCATCTCGTTTAACCCAAAATCTGTTCAATTGAAATCAAGGGGGAAAGTTCTAAAATAGTTAAAACTGCCTCTGATTCATGTATTCCTACGAAATTAAATCTGTGAATACACCCATCATCATATATTATTTTTTATACGTCAGATTTGTGGCTAAACATTTCAAAAAGTTTCACCCATATCAATTTTGAGAAGTTAATGTTAATGAAATTTGGGTAATCTTTTTGGTGAATCAAGTCATTAATGTTGCTCAAAATTCCACCTGTCTCATGACAGTACTTTCATCAAACAACTCACGAAATATTTGAACATTTGGTTCCAAATAACTGCCTTAAGTGGTTATGCTGGTGGATAAATACTCTTTTGTTGCAGATATAATATTCTAAAAATAGCACAATAGTCTGACGTGGACAAGTTGAAAGACTGCTAACAATTTTATTCACTAAGTTCACATATGGCTTGCAGTTTCGTTCAAATTGTGCTTTCTGGTAACAAACGTTACCAGAATGTTTTATTTAACACTTAAAGTCTGACTGAAAATGACATTTGTATCAAAACATGTAAATATTGAACACTTGCCAGTTCAGAATATACAGTAGCACTTTTTGATTGAAATATGAACGACTTAAATTGTATTCCAGCACGTGAAATGCGATACTCACCGCCGCTTCATACGAACCAACAGCAATTTCACACTACTGGACAGAACTATAGCTCGAGGACCTACCCTGGAAAGTCTTTTACAGGCAGCAGATCAGAAAGGATATGTGACAGTCCCGTCTGACACGTAAGTACACAGCAATTTCGGTCCACGGAGATGCTGAACATAAACATAGAGACAAGAAAATATCTTTTGTGTTGTCAAAAAATTATTTGTTAAAACATTAATGTCGGTGAAAGGAAAAGATACTTTTTTTACGGTTTTCAAGAGGTTCTCAAGCTTAGATGCGGTTAATTCTTCACCAGCTGTCATGGTTGAACAACTTACGTTGCTACACCACACAAGACCGTTGTTATTAAGATGTCATTTTTTTCTCAGCCTACTTGATTCAATTAACTTGACAAATCTATCTTTATTTCAGTCCAAACATCTCACAGGACGAGGACAATGTCAACTTATTGTCACCGTATCGATCTGAAGGTGCGAAGTATCAGAATAATAGACGCCTCCATTTCAGCCCTACTGACACTTTTCCAAGTAAACGTTTATGTCGGTCTCAAGAGAATGCAAGAGACCTCCAAGAAAAATATATAACAAAAGAGGCCAGCCCTGCACTTACGCCCAATTTGAGGAAAGGAATAGCACGTCCACAAAATTTTACATGTGCAATTTCACCGGTGAAAACTCCATCTGTTATGTCACCTGTGGTGTCGTTAGCTCGGATTGGAGAAATTTCTACAGAAAAGTCACCAAAATCGATTCAAATAAACAAAAATAATAGAAAGTGTAACGGGAATATAAGTTCTATTAATGAACCAATGAGTCCGAGAATGGCACGTTCTACGACACCAAGAGAAAAGGATGTGTCTAATAGCTCTGAAATGGTGAAAATGTCACATTCCACTGGTAGAACTACGACACCAAGACAAAAGGATGTGTCAAATAACTCTGAAATGATGGTGAAAATGTCATATTCTGCTGGCAAAACTATGACACCAAGACAAAAGAGCGTGTCTAATAACTCTGAAATGGTGGTGAAAATGTCACGGAGACTGAATTATTGTGACCACCGAAGTCCAAAGAAAACCTCTTCAATTGGTTTTAAAAAATTGGAACATAGTACTGATGGTAAAGGTACCAATGCAGCCACCTCTTCTGCAGAGGATGATTTGGAGCTGCTCATAAACAGTCCATCTTTACCTTCCGCGAATCACGTAACTCTTTCGCCGACTGTAATTTTGAAAAGATTGGACAGTGTCCAATATTCAACAAACCAAACCTTGGAAACTAACAACAGGGAAGAATCGGGGGAAGAAAATACCTGTGACCAAAATGAAAGAAGAACTAGTTCTTCTAGTAGTATCAGTGTGAAGAGGAAACTACTTCGAAATTTTGAAAGAAATGTGAAGAGAAGGAAGATAGGAAAAAACGCAAAGGACTTAAAGAAACCATTTGGTTTGGAAATAAGAAATGACCAAAGTCAAGCAATCCGTCCTGTTACGAGCCCAAAGAAGAAAAAGAAATCATTACGTGTTTCCAGCTCTCCCGGAACTTCCAACAAGTGCAATGAATCCCAAAGTACTTTTGCCAGTGGCTTGTTAGCAGAGTGGGGCACGTTACCCAAATCTACTCGGATACAGCAGAAAATGCTTGAGGAAATTGAGCGGGGGCCGGTCGAGGTCGGTACGACTGGTGTCGGTTGTTCCCCATACAATAGAGTATTCTCATTACCATGTCCACTTCCATCACCAAGTGCTGGGAGAACTCCAACCGCCAAAAGACGACCGGGTTTTGCGCAGACATCGCCATTAGTTGGAAAACAGGTACATATACAGTAGAAAGTGTCCTGAAAGGCACATCACTTTTTGGCTCATTTGACATGATGCCGAAGTGAACCTGAGCAATCATGATGTGTCTGTCGTTGTCGTCTGTGGCCTGAGCTTGTGAATAAGCACCGAGTTGAATGTTATTATATGTAATAAATATTTTTGTGTGAGAACCACGATTATAGTTTTTATTTATTTATTTATTTATTTTTTGGATGTGGTTAACTTCTGTTCAAATGGAAATTTCAAAGTGAATAACGAGGCACAGCATATGAAAATCCTCACACAGACGTGCACTCAGAAGCAAACTTGGTTACAAATGAGTGAGATTGGCCATATTAACCACCCGCGTACGTAGTATGACGGGAAGATATTGTTTTCACAGGTGTGTGTCTATGGGGGGGGGGGGGGTGTACCCCAGTCTCAGGTCCCAGGGGATACCCCAGTCGGGCTTGTAGTTGGAGGGGAGGTGTACCCCAGTCAGGCCTGTAGCAGGAGGGGAGGAGGTGTGCCCCAGTCAGGCCTGGCCTGTGCAGCTTGGGGAGGAGATGTATCCCAGTCAGCCCCCCCGCCGACAGGATAGGGGCACCCCCAGACCCGACAAGCCATGTACAGGATATGCTATGGCATGCGGTCACTCCGGAGGACTTTTTCGTATAAAATGTATGCATCCATTAAAATTAGGTGCATGCAATGTAATAACACCGGAGTAGAACTTTTAGTATGCTGCAGAAAGTTTGTTAAAATTCATTTATTTCAAAAATCTAGAATCCAAATATTTGGTCAGATATGTTGTTGTCATAATAATGATTGTTCAGAAATTGCCAACTGAGAATTATAGTTCAGAAATTGCCAACTGAGAATTATAGTTCAGAAATTGCCAACTGAGCTCAAATTCATGAAAACATATTCTAAAAGATAATCAGTTTTAATTGTTCAGTATCAAAGATGCTAGATTTTTCAAAACTACTGGTGCGTACTCAAAAGGGTTGTAAACAAACCACACCTTAAAACAAGGAAATCCTCCTGCGTGAACGCAAGAGGCATACCGCCCGCCGCGTAGTAAGTGTTCGCTATACTGTCCTATCCTGGGTGGGGGGGGGGGTGGGGGGGGGGTTTCCCCGCCAAGTCAGCTGAGAAACACCCCCTTCCCCCTATACAATTCGGCTGGGTACTACGTGGGCGGTTATGACCTTTCTAGTTCTTCGCAACGTCACAGCCTTACAAAATGTAAAACAGTCATTGATCATTTTTTGACTTGGAAAATTCCTTTTATTACAAAAGTAAAATTATACATGTTAATTGCAGTAAAATCTGATGCTCAGCAGGCCATGAATTCTTTAGGGAGACAAAAGGACACTTAAATTTTCATTAAGAATAGGGGTCATCCTTGTCGAGTGATCACTCATTAATTGAATGGTGAATGTCACTGAAACTTTCACAGATATATTAAACCTTTTTTGTCCAAATAAATGTCACTAAATTAGTTAACTGTATGTTGTGAAGATTAAGAATTACCTTTAAAATGTCACAAACTACTTATATTACTACAATTCAAAACTTTATTGATTCCCCCCAACAAATTTCTACAGACAACTGACATGCAGAATGCATTGCTATTTGTCAATGGGCCACCATAATGCATTGCAATTGACCACAGTTTAATTGGGTTAAAGAGGTAATAATACAGCTAGAGGTCAGTAAAGTGTAAAGTTTTGATGACAGTTTTACATCACAACTTGTCACAAATATGTGCTGCCACCATAAATTGAAGTTCCACTTATTTAAAATTCTTTGCTAAATCTTTGCCATATTCTTTAAATTCATGATTGATTCGAAATTCTACATTTTAGGTCTTGTTTAAATAAAAGTAATAGGTCTTGTTTAATTAAAAATAACTGAATCAAAAATTCAATGGGTGCTAAATCAAAATCTCTGTTAATACCAAGCTTTAAATCAAACTATTTCTCAATTCAAAAGGCTTTTTAGGTGGTTTAGGTTTAAACTTAAACCACCTTATAGCATGGCACATGATAATTTCTAATCAGCAATTTAGGACACTTCCCATTGGAATTTTTTTGTCAAATTTTGACTTAAGACACATCCTACAACCCATTTTGGTCAGTTTTGACATATGTCAATTTTTGGCAACTCCAGGGCAGTTTGAGTAAATCTTCAAAGATCGTGCCTTCAGAAAATCAATTTTTCTTAATGAAGGAGTGACAAGTCTTCCATAAATCTCTTTAGTCTAAGGTGGGCAGATAACTAGGCTATATGATGGGATGGACCATCAAAAAAAAAGTTATCTTTTTCAGCACATTCATGATGGCTTAAAAGGTACTCGGGAATCACTGAATCACTGATTTAATCTAGAATCAGTCCATAGGTGTGGCCTAGGGGTACTACATACCTTGGTTGGCCACTTGCTGGGCAACTAAGTTCTAATTTTTGAGATGTCAAAAGGTGTTCCTATTTTATAACCCCCCAAATTTTGGAATTTTGAGCCATAAATTGGCATAAGTGTGTAAAATATGTAAATTTATGGAGCAATTTTTTTAGGGGGTCTGTTGTCCAAGATATGGCCATTCAAGTAATTTAGTGAAAGAAAAATTGTCCATTTATAGCATGAAGGGTCAATGATACTGATAGTGATTGGAAATTTGAAGAGGACCTTTTTATCTACCAAAAGACACCTTTCGCAAAGTTTTGCCATTTATGGGTTTTTTTTGTAAATCAAGAAATAGTGAATTTTTTTGGGAATTTTGTGCTAATTGCTTCTAGTGTCATGTGATTTGGATTGTAAAATTAGATGGAAAAGAATCCCTAGACCCCAAATTGAGTGATTTTTAGTGATTTGATAAAATGTTAAATCATTATCTTTAACATGTTGGTGTAGTTCTATTGCTTATTTCTGAGGGCAATTCTTGTCTGATTTTGATGTAACACCACTCATTCAAGCTTATGACCTCTACAAGAATATATATATATAAGGTTTATTTTTTTTTTTACCACCGATTGTTATGTAAAACTGACATTTATTATGTAAAATTTAATTTGGATAATCAGGTATTTCTGTTAGTTGTTATAGTCTGTTTTTAATCGACCTTCTTCTTTGGGCCATCCCCCCACACTCTGACGCCTGTGCCCCCCCCCCAACTGACTGGCGAACTAACTCGACATCAACCAACAAGTGTGTCACCGGATGTGACGTAAACACTTTCCGTTGCGCCACCATATTGCAAGAAGCCGGTAAGAAGCAAAAATGGCAGATGAAGGGCCAAAGGGAATTCACTGCTTAATAATGAGTGATGAAGAAAAAGAAGAATGGAAAAAAAAGGAGGAATTCGATAAACAGGAGATCGAAAGGTTGAGACAGGAGCGACAGAAGAGAAGTAAGTGCAGTTTTAGCAAAAATCTAGATCTAGATCTAAATTTTTTATCATGCTTTTTTATCCACGTTTATTTTAGATTGAAACTTCCATCCAGGGTTGTGTTTGTGTAAATGTCTGCTTGGTAAATTTATAACTCAAGGATAGTACTTGGCGACGGGGATTTTTGCTGATTCTTGCTCAGTTTTCACTGGATTCTCCATACATTACAATGGTGAAATTTCAAAAATCGGCAATAAATCCATGTCAAGTACTAGATCTATTAAGGGTTACTGATAAGATCTATTACCGTTAAACATTTACCTTCTGAAAATCCTGGATGTATTGGGGAATAGCCATTAATATATAATAGGTAAAAGGTGTTAAAAGTTATTTTTCTACAGATTGAAAAATCAAAGAAATTGTTAGGGGAAAACTTATTTTGTCAGGGACTTTTGAATGGACGGCGAAGGTAAAATATAAGGTTCAAGAGTTTGGTAACGTTAATAATGGAATGAAACACCACAATGGCACCCCCATTGGAGAATTATTATTAGATTCTTGTTGATGCAATGTTAAATTTCTCCAATGGAGAAAAATCAGTGATTTCTCATTGACACAATGTTTAATTTCTCCACTGGAGATAAGTAATTTCCCATTGACACAATGTTAAAATTCTCCAATGGAGAAAAATGTAATTATTTTTTAAAAGAAACACTTTGTTAATGTTACCAATTAATTTAGTACAGTAAAATATTTTTGATTTAGTGTGTATGATTACCCAATTTTAATGCTAAAAGAGATGTTACCAAGAGAATATACATGAAATTTGGTAATATTACCTCCAATAGTTTCTTAGTTGGTGAAATCTAAGTTTCAAGGTTTCTTGGTAATCACTCTTGAACCTTATATTTGACGTTCGCCGAATGGACTCAAGTATGGTAGTTTTTTGACGCTTGGTGTGGGCAGCCCTTAATAAATTATTGTTGCTTGAATCATTGCAGTTATTGAAGCCGAGCGGTTCTAGTAATTACCCTATATCTGTTACTTAGTATTTAAGAATGTTATTGTTCTTCATCACACAGTGAAACCTGTTTTATTCTGAATTTGAAAACATTTTTCACCTGTCCACCAAAATAAGATTGTTCTCATATGCATCAAACCTGGAAATATTCTCAACAGGAAATCCTCCCACGTGAACGCAAGAGGCATACCTAGCCCAAGGGAGGGGATACCTGGACCTGGATGGGGTACCCCCCTGACTGGACCTGGATGGGATGTTGCAAAATATTATGGCATGGAGATGGAGTAACCCCCTCTGCCCTCCCCCCCCCATGGACTGACAAACAACTGAAACTATTACCTTCCCCTCCTTTGGCAGTAAAAAGCCAACACAACGTGGCACAGCTTGCAAAATTTGGTTTGAATTTCTAGATGCAATAAAGGCTAAAGTCTGAGACAGAAAAGAAGGCAGGTTCCACTGATGATTTTTATAACTCAGGAAGTTTTATTCAAGAATTAATTAAAACCTGTTGACACGAGTTTTTGAAGGTGTCTCCCTTGGTTCTTAGCCACAGTAAACCTTTAAACTTATTTGAAATTGCCAGTGTCAAGCCCTGGTGTTTTATAAGCATTTCAGTAATATTAATGCTCATTCACATTTTTACTCCCGATTTCAAAGCATATCCAAGCAATTTATCTCTATTTTTTTCTCTTGTTCAGTGCAAGACGATACGAAGAGCTACGAGTTGAATTCGAAAAACATGTGAACGCACATATGAACGCATTGTATGAACAGCATAATATGTCAAGAGTTGCGCAGGAAGCTGAATATATGAAATTAATGGACAAGTACGAAAAACAGGCCCGTGATCAAGCACGTATTGAGGCAGATGAATACAATGAGGCACTCATAGGAAAGATCTGTGCCACGATACAAGGTGATATCGATAAAGATAACCAGGAAGGCGTGCCAATATCATCACATGTAGCATCAGCTGCCACGGACCCACGAACATTAGCTGTAAGTCTAAAACTTGTTATTTCAAAGCAACATACACTGATTATTCTAGGGACAAATTACCAACTTGATTATGATGTTAAGGCTCAATCACAGTGACCGAGACCGAGACTGATGACATTTGGTTCTGTGGAATTGTATGCAGGTGTTCATACTGCACAGAGACAGATAACAACACAGATTCCCATTGAGTCCTGCATACTTGTTATCGGTCTCGGTCTCGGTCACAGCCACTGTCAGTGTTACTGAGCCTTTACAATGCTAGTACATTTCACAGGCAAAGAGAAGACACAAGGATGCGACAGCAATGTGGAGTGGTAATCTACGCATGCCAGCACCGACCATACAACAAGCAGTAACGCCAAGTACACCTTACATTGATCCGGGAATATACTACGACCCAGAAGAGGAGGCGGATAGGGCAAGGCAGGCTTACTTGGATGCCTTACAGAGGCGAAATGATGCCCGACGTGGGATAAGAGCATTACAGATCGGTGGTGCTTTGCACCGAACAGGAGCTCCGGCTCCACCACCGGTTCCAGTAACGCCAGCACCGGTACCAATAACTGAACGGTAAGTGCAGTGTTTCTCTCTGTCCTTTAGGTTTCGTGGGGTCCAAGTGTTGCTTGGAGTTTTGCTGCAATAAAAAATTCTGAACAATCTTTTCCTCATGAAATCATCACCTCTTTCAGTCCAATCGGTACAATAGCAGAGCTAGTGACTTGTGCAGAAACAGTCACAATCTACAGCACCTCCACCGTAACCAGTGCGGCCATAGCTGGCACGTCAGGTATGATACTGTTTTGTCTTGTGATACATTTTACTGTTCTGGTGAAATCTGTAATTGACCTATTTGTTAGTAAAATATTTTGCCTTTTGTTTTGACTTTACTTCAACAGGAGGTGCTTTTACAGTAGTCTCGCCTGCATTACCGATGACAGCACCATCGTATCTGTATCCAGCTCCATCAACGCAGATGTATCCAGCTCCATCAACGCAGATGTGTCAAGCTCCACAAACGCAGATGTATCCAGCTCCATCAATGCAGATGTGTCAAGTTCCACAAACGCAGATGTATCCAGCTCCATTAACGCAGATGTATCAAGCTCCACAAACGCAGATGTATCCAGCTCCATCAACGCAGATGTATCAAGCTCCGGCAAAGCAGATGTATCAAGCTCCTGTGATGTATATTCCAGCGGCGAATTTGCAGCCTCCCCCTCCCGAAGATGTACCACCTCCGCCACCACCACCGCCACCACACATGGAACTTCCCTCGGGGAAACAAGGAAATTTACCTTTGCCACCGCCACCAGCGAGAAAGTAAGTATTTTTTGTATCAGGTGTGTATTGTAAATAGGTTGAAAATTTTTTCCCCTTTGTCTGCCACATGTCAATCGACATTATCATTATTGGTGAGTACTAGTTTAAGTTTACAGTTGCTATTGCTATCAGGAAAAAACCTGGAAGACCTCGAAAGTATCAAGAAGGGGATGTTTTCTCTCCTACCATTATTGATCCTGACTTGTCAGAAGACGAGTTAAGGAAAGCAAAAAATAGACTCCGACAGAAAAAATACAGATGGAAAAAACTCACTTCTGAAACTGCCGAGGAGTAAGTTTCCATGGGAAATGGTGGTGATTGGTCTACAAGTATTTGATCTGCTTTCTCTAAAATTTATTGTGGAAAGTTTTGTTTCAGATCTTGATCATTTAGTATAAAATGTTCGTCAATTTGTTGTGATGTGCAAGTGAACTGTAGCATGCTGGTATTCTGTTTCTGCTTTTTATTAATTGGTTATGATTTCTGGTGCCTTGTTATACAGTAGGATTTCTGGTGTCTTATCATACAGTCTGTAGAGTTAGTATCTCAGCAAAGTTTTTGTAAGAAAAATTATGTTGGAGCAATTGAAGTCACTGTTTTTTCATACCGATTTTAAGGTTTCGTATGAAAGAAAACGACCGCATAAAGGGAATCCAGACAAAAATAAGGTAAATCTTTTTCCTTTTTTACAGAAGAAACTGTGAGTTTGAGGATGTGCCAGGGATGATACCTAGTTTATCTGTGAATGAGCATATAAGTGTAGAAGCGAACAGACATGAAAACTGTTCAGAAGCTTGTGATGATACCAGTTTAGTTAGAAGTTCTCGCATTGACAAAAATCTGGCTAAAGCAATGTGCCACATTGCTAGACTTAAACAAAAGAGGTCTAAACTGCTGCCACAAGCTCTGATGGACCTGAGAGCTGAATTTGGAAGTTATCGAGGTATAGCTAAGAAGCTTGGTATCTCGTGGGGGTCTATGCAACATATTTACATGGATAGAAAACAGAAACAAAAAGTCTACAAACGTAAACTAACCCAGGGAATGGTTGAGGCAATCCAGAAATTTTGTTTGGAGGGACCCGCCTCTGTAGCATTGCCAGATGCTGTGAATTCTAAGAAGGTGTATTTAAATAGATCAATGCAGGAGGTATGTAGTATGTTTAATGATAGTGGTTGCATCACCCGTAAGATCTCACTCAGTACATTTAGGAAGTACATACCCAAAAGATTAGTGAAATTGCAAGGTAAGATTCCTTTCAATGCTTGTCTATGTGAAGTATGTGCAAATTTCAAGCTTTTAGCCAAGGCACTTAGTGGAGCAGGTTTAAAAGATATCACGGGCAGCTGTAGGGAAGTTACTTCTGAAACCTTGTGTCCGTTTAAATACTTACTGGATGATCCAGATGAATTGAAGAGGCAGATCGGGGCATATGGATTTCGAAAGTGCATTTTCAGAGACTGCTCAGAATGTGGTGTCAAAATTGTGAAATCCAAAATTGAGGCTAGCAATATGCATGCCTTTCAGGAAAATAAAACTGTGCGGTGGCATGTTTGGGAGTATGTAAAGAAAACTATGACAAAAGGGAACACTTCCAAGACCGTCAATCGTGTAGAGAGGGTTCAGAAAGTGGGTAGCCTGCTTGAACTTTTCAAGTTGTATCTGAATGCTGTCCATGACCTTGCTTCTCATATTTTTTTAGCTCAATAGCAATACACACAGGTCATGACCTTCAGAGACAATCTAGAATCAGGTATGGTTTTATGTTCTCACGACTTCGCAAAAAACTTGACCTGTTACTTGCAAAATGAGGTCCAGGCAGCCTATTACAATCATTCATTGGTAACTCTTCACCCATCTGTAACTTTCAGAAATTGTGATGTAACTGGCTGCACTGAAATAATTCGTCATGAAGTCATCCATTTGTCTTCAAATCTCAGCCACAATGTCAGTGCCTTCAAAAAATTTCACAAGGATACAATTCGTATCATAGAAGCAGCAGCCAAGAAGGAGATGACATTAGTTGTCAACGTTACAGATGGAGCACCTCAGCAATATAAGAACCGCAATTCATTTCAGTTCACATCTGAATGTTCAAAGCCAATGGTACATATTTTCCTGGGATCCCGTCATGGCAAACTTTTTGCAGATCAAAGTGCAGGTCGTTTTCTTCTTTTCTTGCGTCAAGCTATTGCAAATGAGCGAGTTCATCCTAAATCTGCAAAGGACGTTGCAAATTTTGCAGAGAGAGAATATGCTACTGAAGATGTTGAAGATGGTGTTTGTCAACATTATCGGGTATCAATTAATTTTGTTGCACACATTCCACAGTCAAAGGGAACTGATACTGTTACAATTGTGGATACACGTTCTATCCATGCCATTAAAAATGTAGGCACACCTGGAGTTATCATGACACGTAGCATTGGTTGTCTTTGTCCATCGTGCATAGATATATCTGGTAACATTCCGTGCAAGTATCCAGAATATTCTGTCCCCTGGGTCCGAGAATGTGTCTCAAAGTGTGCAGCTGTCAGGGCAGATAATAGTTTTGCAGGTGATGACACACAAGATGAAGAGGACTGGATCCTCTGCGAAGATGATGTCAGTGATTGTTCTTTCCTTGAAGTTCCAATAACTGCTCAAACACGACAATCATCCACCAGTGATAGGTCCACTAGAAACCAGTCTGCAAAAGTTGTTTCACAGGTCAAACAGTTCCCTGAAAAATCATTGACCAGTGGTAGAACTACTCGAAGCCAGTCTAAGTTAGCTCGTACACGGAACAAACTGGTTCATGAAAATTCATCAACCAGTGGTAGAACTACTCGAAGCCAATCTGAGGTAGCTGGTACACAGAACAAACAGATCCCTGAAAATCTGTCTACCAATGGTAGAACTACTCGAAGCCAGTCTAAGTTAGCTGATACACAGAACAAAGAGGTTCCTGAAAATTCATCCACCAGTGGTAGAACTACTCAAAGCCAGTCTGAGGTAGCTGGTAGTCAGAACAAACAGATCCCTGAAAATCTGTCTACCAATGGTAGAACTACTCAAAGTCAGTCTAAGTTAGCTGGTACACAGAACAAACAGATCCCAGAAAAGTTGTCAACTAGTGGTACCGTCATTGGTAAAAACAGTTCACAATCGGGTTCACAAAAGCTAAAATACACAGTGAAGTATGTCTTCAGTACAGAGCCTGGGGTTGACACAACTGGTTTTCCTGCTATTTCAGGACAAAAATGTTTTTGGTCAGACATTCTCAGGGCAATGAAAAAACTGTCATCCTTCCGAGCTCTCTGCCGTTTTTGTGCAGATTTAACATTGCCTCCTCTACCCAAACAGTTTTGTGGTAGAATTATTGAAGGAATTGACTTTGCTGATCGAAATGCTGTCAGTGTGTGTCATATTTGTGGCGTTCCAGTGGGATATGTTCCACTGCAAACAGTCAAAGATGGCAACTGCTTGTACCGAGCTTTAAGCAAATGTATCTTCAATACAGAAACCGAACATGGACAGGTTAGAGTCAGAGTAGTGGTAGATTGTGTAGAAAATGAAAACAGTTATCTGAGTAATGAGGGTCTAAAAACTGGAACTTCCACACTGAATACCAAAGCTCAGAAAGAACAGGATCTTGTGCATGATTATTGTACATATTCTGACCACTGGCTGATCAATAGCACAAACATTCGTCAGATTTACAGAGCAGAATGCCTTGATAGTTGCAGGCTTTCTTCATATGCTGGTATCTTTCAAATGCACACTGCTACAAATGCTCTGCAGATCAGATTAGTTTCCTATTACCCTGATCGCACATTGGAAGACGTTTTCAACAACCTGAACAGAACCATTTTACCTTTGAAATACAATGGTGCTAATTCCAATGATCTGAGGACATGTCACATTTTATGGACACCACACGTTAGAGGAGGACGTCTCAACCATTTTGTGCCATTGTTGCAGAAAGAAGTGTGAGGATCTTGACTGATATTTCGTTTCAAGAGACGTTCTGTAATTCTTATCAGTGATCAATTTGCTTATTGTTTCCTTTTTTGTATTATTTAGGCAACAGGTAGACGATGTCAAGGAAGAGGAGGAGCAGGAGGAGCAGAGGCCAAAGTCAAGAGTAAGTGGATTTTGAAAAATACTGAAATTTACAAATTTAATTGTGGGGGTAGGGGGGGTTGTGTGACACACACAGTTAAACTTAAATCTGGCAGAAGCCCATGGTCAAAGTCACTTGGGTGTACTTAGTTTGTACACCATGCAAGCCATCCTGATCCTGAGAATTTTTCTTTCTTTCATAGAAGGAAAAGAAAAAGAAGGACAAGAAAAAGAAGTAAAAAGGTTCGTATTCTACAGTATCTCAAATGTTTAGGATTTATGATTTTAGATCTTTGTCATTGTAATGCAACATTTTAAAGCAGTACAAAATCCCATGAACCATGCTTCACTGATTCATTTTTTAGTGCCCTCATACATAATGTGCGGAGGGAATTTCAGTTGTGTTTATCTGTTTGTTCACAGAAATTCTAGTGTTCATTTTCTTGTGTTGTAGGTTGTTCTAACTTCGGAAGATCATTGAAAAACATTAGGCTGGATCATTTGTAAAACATTAAAGTCGGATTCAAACATTAAAGTCGAATTCTGTGTGCTCTAAAATTGCAGGAAAAGGAGGGTTTCCACTGGTACTGGAAAACCAGAGTTGCCACATGTCAGGCAAAATGTCACGAAATTTTGAGAAAGTGTGGGGAAACTGTATTCATCGATTAAAATTCCGGGAATTCTGTCAGAAGAAACCAGTAGGAACCCTGTTTGATATATTATCTATTTATACCAGGATTTTATTCCAAAGCATAGAAAACTACAGTTGCCACGTGTCAGGCAAGAAGTCGGGAAATGTTTGTAAGAGGGGACCAGTGGGAACCCTGTTTGATATATCGTCTATTTATACCAGAATTTTATTCCAAAGCATAGAAAACCAGAGTTGCCGCGTGTCAGGCAAAAAGTCGGGAAATGTTTGTAAGAGGTAACCAACGGGAACCCTGTTTGATATATCATCTATTTATACCAGGATTTTATTCCAAAGCATGGAGTTTTAAGCGTTAGCTGTGCTACGCAGTTGTAAGCAGAGTTTTGTATTTTTACAGAATAAATTTATTAAATTTACATTTATTGTGTTTATAAATTTGTAAATAATTGCCAAAATGAATTTGCATCCAATTCAGCTGGTTTAACATTCCAGACTACCGAGATTTATTGACAAGTCTGTGCCCAAATTCAGGTGGTTTTAACATTCCGTGCCAAATTCACACTGCCAAGATTTTCGTAACAAGTCTTGACTGGCACCGTGATTTGTGCCCAAATTCAGGTGGTTTTAACATTCTGTGCCAAATTCACACTGCCAAGATTTTCTTAACAAGTTTGACTGGCACCTTCAGGTGGTTTTAACATTCTGTGCCAAATTCAAACTGCCAAGATTTTCTTAACAAGTCTGACTGGCACCGTGATTTGTGCCCAAATTCAGGTGGTTTTAACATTCCGTGCCAAATTCACACTGCAAAGATTACCATAACAAGCCTTACTGGCACTGTGCACAAATCATTTATGAAAAAAAGAAAGCAAGATTTAGAGGTGGGGGTTCTCTTGCTAGCCCCCCCCCCCAAACAGAGAAATTGACAACTCAAACACAAATGAGATCCTCTCGTTAAAGTTACAAGTGGTCTCCCTCCAGACTGGTTCTCCCACTGGTCTTTCATGCCTGGTCATTTGGAGCGGGGGGGGGTTATCAAGTTTTATGTTTTGTCAAGTTATCCGTACCATGTTCGCAAAATTTGCGTCAAAATAACCTCGAAATTTTTCCGGAATAGCTAAGATGTCAGCAAAACGTTCTTGAACAGATCTATTTGTTTTGAGTGTTCACGAGAATGAATTTCCACCAACCAAGGTAATATTTTCAAATTTTATTACCACATACTCTGATACAGAAATGGTAGTTAAAACAATGAAGATAATATGTGAAATACAGTTTTATGCATTCCTTTTTGGAAGAAAATCATTTTATCACCCATTGTCTACACTGCTGTACCGTAAATATTTATTAATCATGGCACTATGAACAAACGCTTTGAAAGCTGAAAATCCAATGTCCACACTGCTGTACTGTAAATATCAAGAGTAACTGAAAACATTTCCATCATACTTCGTAATGTGGGTAATAAAGGATACTAGATCTAGATTTAATATTCATCACAAAGAACAAATACCAATGTAAATACCCATGTCCTGGTTCTGGCTGGGAGGAGGGGGAGGGGTACATCTGTTCTGGTTCTGGCTGGGAGGGGGGAGGGGAGGATGTACCCCCTGTCCTGGTCCTGGCTAGGGGAGGGGGTACCCCTGTTCTGGTGCTGGTCGGGGAGGGGGTACCCCTGTCCTGGCCAGGGGAGGGGATGGGGTACCCCTGTTCTGTTCCCTGCTGGGGAAAGGGTATCCCTGTGTTGGTCTCAGCCAGGGGAAGTACCCCTGTCCTAGGACCTGACTTGGATGGACCAGTGGCAAGACAGGGGTACCCCCTCTCCCCCACTGAAAGGACCTGGAACCAGAGACTGGAGTATCCCCCTCCCCTCCCCCAGGGAAAGGACCTGGAACCAGAAACTGGGATATGCCCCACCCCACTCATGCAAGGTGAGATTTACGCAAGGTGAGATTCATTCACATGAGGTGAGATTCATGCAAGGTGAGATTCATGCCAGACGAGTCACCTAGTGAAATTGTTCACTCCTTGATATTTCTGGTTATTACTGTCCACGTACATAGTATAACAGGAGGTTATGTTTTCACAGGTGTGTGTCTGTTAAACAGAGGGGGTACCTGAACCAGGTCCAGCTGGGGGGTAGCCAAGTAAAGTCAAGCCGGGGGGGGGTGCCTGAGCCAGGTCCAGCTGGGGGGGGTACCCAAGCCAGGTGCAGTTGGGGGGTACCCAAGCTAGGTCCAGCTGGGGGTGATGCTCAAAGTCCCCCTGGCTGGGATGGGGTATGCCCCCCCCCCCTGATAGGGTAGCAGAGCAAGCAATTGCTACAAGGCAGATGGTAAGATGGTATGCCTCTTGCGTTCACGTAGGAGAACTTTCTTGCTTCAGGAGGCAACATGTCCGAAAACCGGCTCATGCTCTGCCTTACCGGAACTGGAATGTTAAAGATTTGAAGTGTGCAAAGCAACAAATTATCAATGGTGAGAAAACATACGTTGAAGCTTCTGAAGACACTGGGGTCCCGAAGTCAACACTGTGGACCAGGTAATTTTTTCTGTCTCATTTTTCTGACTTCAGCATATTACTAAAGTCGCTGCCACTCATTTGGTCCAGTAACTTTTAAATGATCATTGGAATATTTACTTCCTAATTTTTAAGGGTTCATGGCCAGAAGACAGTACCATACTTAGGGAGAAGCAGGAAATTTGACCCTGAATCAGAGGAGGATTTGACTGTTTTTTTGGATCAGTGTTGGAAATGGAGGATACCAAGGACTCGCAATGATTTGAAGCCTGATATTTCCTACAACCTAGTGAGTTATTTATTCTGAATAAAAAGGAATTAAAGCAGCTGAGATTTAAAGGCTAGTTCACACCCAACATTTGTGTTGATCTTTGCCGTACCATTCTAGATAATTTAAATGTTAAGTATGAGCACTATCACTTGCTGCTACAGAGCCCATTCCTGTCCTGGTCCTGGCTGGGGGAGGAGGTATGTGAACGTGAACAAGGCTTAACAGGACCAAAATCTATTTTTATTGTACATTGTATAAACCCGCAAATTTTTAGGTAACGGCTGGTTCGACAGATATGAGGTTGACCATCCACAGGTACTGATACCAGGAATTAAACATGCAAAGGATTATTCAAGGGCTCATTTAGATTTGAAGGATTGGAATGTTCAAAGAGATGCCTACCTGTATGAAATGAATGATGGAAATCTGAATATGCAAAGTCAGAGAAATATTTTCCTGGTGGAGAAGTCGGAAGTAGCCGCCTTAAGTCAAGGTGGACCAAGATTCAATGTCATGGTAATTAAGACTAAATTTTAATGCATACAATAAAATTAAGTTGACTCCTTTGCACACCGACTGTGTTAATCTGTAATAAGAATTAGTTCTTAAATTGTAGCTGGCTTACAATGCCGCTGGGGAAATATTGATACCATTTGTTTGTCATCAAGGACAGCTTTCTGATGAACTGTCAGAAATGTTTCGTCATACTGTTGCTTTTATTGAGACTATTGATGCTGATCTGAACATGAATTCACTGTGTCTCATGGGATTGTTCATTGAAAGGTAAAGTTTGTTTTTCCCTTGTTCACACTGCCATAGTTCAATATTTTAGAATCTTTTAGCACATTTTCTTCAAATTATCTATCCTTTTCAGATTTAGGGTTGAGAACAAGATTGATGGCAAAGTTTTGTTCTATTTGAGTCCGGAGGTAGCTGCCAGAATGTCATTCTACTTCTGGGAGTACACTGCGACAAAGGGCATTTTAGTTCAATGCATTCCACCTAATCTGTACAGCTACATCACGTCAGAGAAATTGAGTTTGTTTGAGAAATTTAAACCTGAAGTTCACCGAAAAGTCTGGAAATGGTAGTTATTCAAATTAAATTGTTAAATTAAATTACACTTCCTTTGTGGCAAAACATGTACACATAGTACAAGGGAAGGTAATGCTTGCAGTCATGTTGTCTGATCACAGGGGTCACCTATCTTATCATGACCTAGGACATGTAGGAAGGACTTTCCTTCTTCCAGAGGGAAGGACTAAGTGGAATGAGGGCTGATCTCCATCCTAGCCAAATTGAGATAGTAGACCCTTCTCCCCTAAACAGTGGGGATAGGAAGGAGGGGGGCTGTGGTCGGTACTGCCTCAAATGGGAAGCAGTCTTCTTTTAAATTATTGCTTAAAAAGATGAATCACTGAATGTGTCGTTGGCTTAAAAAAATGACATGTGTGCAAAGAAATCCGGCCGTAAGGATATATCAAACTGTACTTGTGTTTTTCAGTTATGTGCACACCAGAAGAATAACGAAGGCAAATCTTCTGTACGCCATCTCCGATGCCCAGAAAAGTTTGAAAGTGAAAGGACATGTTCAGCAAGCATTTAAACGTTTACATTTACTGAATGTAGACAAACCAGTCATAGAGTAAGAGGAAATTCTATTTCAAGAACTAAAGTTGTGCTTTTGTTGGAGGAGCCTTTACAGTAAAATTACAAACGGAAATAACATTTTTGGGCAATACTTTTTACTTCTTTAATACAGCCTACAGCAAAAGGAAAGGAACTACCAAGAACCAGCTCAGATGTATGAATTTGATCCAAGGATGCCGCCAAAGTCTACTGCAGTTTCTGTTGATTAAACAAAGCTTGCATTTTGCATGCAATATACAAAAAAAGACACTGTTTAATTGGTAACTTTAACTGAACTTAGAAGTCTATGATAGTCACTGTACACTGTGTTTAATGGCGCAAGTGAGTGAAACCTAATTAGAGTTCATTTTATTATTGTCACTTCAAACTGAAAAAATTCTGCATGCCTCTCTTGAGCCAGTACCACAGATGAAAATAAATGTACTGGAAAAACATTGTTGGATTTGAATCAAAATTTTTGTTTCAAAATAGCAGACAAAAGAAAGGCATTTGCCACATTTTTCGGTTGAAATTTTCTTTTCAACCGAAAAATTTAAAAATTACCCAAGCCTCTCAC
>JBCAUG010175467.1:0-19958 GCA_038406175.1 Haplosyllis leylae | reverse complement strand
GTGTGAACCTCCTCCATAGTCCAAGTGTTTGATAATTTGACATTTGACATCTTTTTGACAACTTAAACATTGGTTCCTACATATTGGTTCCAACATTGGTTCCACTTATTAGAACCATGATCACATCTCCATTAATACTTCACTGATCTTAATGAAATTTTAACTGGGCATAAATTTCACTTAGTTTTGCATATTAGAAGAGAGATACAGCCATGATGGCTTGAATTAAAGTAATTTTTGATGAATTTTGAATTGGTTCCAACACATTGGTTCCAACTTTTTCAAGAGTGGGCCAGTTTGGGTGTTTCTAGATGGAGTTGGGGGGCCTGCCCAGGCATATGAAAGGTACCATCAGTGTCTACTAGCAGCCAAAAAATCAGACCAAAATATTCAGTATTTAAAGGAGAAAGTCCCAAAGCAAGACACTCCAATTTCGTATGGGAAAGCCCTTGTTCCTCTCGGTTACTAAAAATAGCATTATGACATCATTGGGATTTCTCATGCAGACGCTCTTTTGAGCATGCACAGTACAATTTTTGTCTGCTATTTGCCTGGAAACAATGACTTTTTGCTGGATTGAGTTACCGGCTTTGTACATGAACTCTCTCGCACATCTCGTTTTGGCCGAAGTCTTATGAGACTTCATTAAAGAGACTTTTTTACCCAGATAAGTCTCATTAACATTCAAATTCTCTTTAAGCAATGAAACAAAAGTCTCTTTAAGCATCATTAAAGAGACTTTTAAGCAACAAAAGGTCTCTTTAACACAAGTTCACCTTTCAAATTCTCTTCAAGGCCCAAGTCTCATCAAATCTTGTTCTTTAGTCATGTGACCACTGTCTTGACCAATCAGAGTTGCTTAAATTTCCAAATCTTGTGAGAATCTTGGGGATTTCACCAAAAAATATTTCCATTTAAATAGCCTAGCTGTTATAGATCTACAACAGCTCTGCTAGAAAGTGAGTGATAAAACAGTATTTTGTCTAAGACTACAGGTGGTAACGAATTGTGACAAACAAATCACATGAAAGTAAATAAAATTAAAGATTAAAGGTGGCAACAAGCATCTATACAATTAATATGTCATCAAAGAAAATCAAGCAAATCGAAGGACAGCAATCACTGGAAGTAATAATTAATAAAAAAACACAACCTAAGGAAATGGAGGGAAATGAGGTCACAACAGGTATAGGGACTGAAGACAACACAATATCCGAGCAGTGCAGCACACCTGTAAACAACAACACATCCACAGCAAAGAAACAATCCCCACCTAGCCCAGAAGAAGTATCACAGAAAAGATTTCAAGTAGACCATCAATTAGAGGAGGCACCATACCCACAGTTAAAAAAAGACAATATGGAACCAAGCGATGAAATGGAAACTGAGACGCATGAATCACCTAAGAAAACAATGACGACAACAGCAACAAAAATAATTGAAGACCAACAGTCAACAGAACCAGCAGCAAAACATCTACCAGAACATAGCTTTGCAAGCTTCTCAACAGAATTTCAGGAGTTTGGTAAAATCCTAACCCAAATGATGCAAGACATGAAGACTGCAAACGAGACAACTCTCCATGAAGTCATAAACCCTTTAAAGGAAGACATTAAGACTTTACTAGATGCAAAAAAAGAAGAGGATGCAACACCTGAAAAACTAGTGAACATGGAACAGAGACAAGACACTCTGGAAAGAAAGTACCAAAAAATGGAGCAGGAAAATAAAGACTTAAAAAGACGAATAAACAAACTGGAAAACAAAAGAAAGGATCTACAGGACTATTGCAAAAATGGTAGATGAAGAAGATGGGAGAAAAAGAATGAAGATAGCAAGAAGCATACCCATAAAAAGCTGCAAAAGGCTCAGCATGGTACAGGAGCAGAATGGTACAGGAGCAGAGTAAATAGACCGATCTCAGTAGATTTTGAAAAGAAGACTCATGTTGACACATTATTTGGAAGTAAGAGTCACCTACCAAGAGGGGTTTATGTGGACAAAGAATTCTCGGAAGACACAGAATGAGCTAGGAAGTTGCTATGGTCAATCTTAAAGTTGGTGAAAAGCATCCCTCATTATAAGACCAAAAGTAAATTAGAGGGAGACAGCATTATCATACAGGGAAAAAAATACATGGTAGATACACTAGACGAATTACCAGAAGATCTAAATGGTTTCTTGGCAACATCAAAAGCTGTTGACAACACACTCAGGTTCTTTGGAGAGTTAAACCCGTTCTCCAACATTCATCCTGCCAACTTCAAATTGAACAACAAACGTTATCATTTGTCCGAGCAGTACATACAAGAACAAAAGGCTATACACTTCAAAGATCATGTAACAGTGAGGAAAATAATGGCAGCCCCTACAGCACTGCAATGTAAAAGGCTAGCATTAAGCATCACAGGTTACAATCATGAAGACTGGTGTAGAAATGCCAAAGCAATCTGCAAACCAGGAATAGCTGCCAAATTCAGGAGTGGTAGTATTCTCATCAATCTCCTACATAACACAAGTAATAAAACATTAGATGAGCTCACCTATGACAAGTTATGGGGAAGTGGCACAACAATGAAAGATGGAAAATGCTTGGACAGAGACACCTGGAACAATGTGGGTATCCAAAGAGAAATCCTCATGGAATTAAGAGAGGAAATTCCCAGGATAGAAACCTAACATTATGTTCACAGGTGGCAACCCACATCACAGGATGCAACTCTGAGTGTATTATCAGAAAACTAAAACTCTCTATGTTTGCAGGTAGCAACATAGTTCACAGGCTTTAAGCCATACATAACATGTATTACAGGATACAACTCATTATCCTACAGGATGCAACACCTACAACTCTGGGAAAGCTGCCAACAGACAACTCCGGGACAGCTGCCAAAAGACATCAGACAGAACCCTATCCCAACATACTGTAAGTCACACTTTTCCAACCAACAGTATTGCCAAAGCAATATTGCTTTTGTTTCATTGCATATATCTAGATCGTCACTCATTCGTCTCATTTATATCATCTCAACACTATTACTCATCATCCCATCAAATCTCTTGTGTACATATCGTTTTTCTTATATAGCATCAAGTAACTCAAATTGCTATTGTAGAGAATATTGGATGCAACCAAAATTAACTACAGACAACAATTCCATCCCATATCCCAACTCAGACGAATACAACTGCAACTTCGATTTTGACCAAATCAGGTATTCATTAAATCATGAGGATCTCATTTCAACTGTGAATATGTATCCACCAAAGAAGATCCATCCCTATCTAGAACTGACCTAAATCTCATGCACCTGAATATAAGGGGGCTTATAGGCAAACAAAATGAATTGCAAAGTCTATTAGAAAAACTAGGAGGTCCAAATAAGGTGAGTGTTGTATCACTTAATGAAACATGGGTTCGAAAAGAAACAGGCTCTAGAATCAACCTACCAGGCTATGATTTCATTCACAAAACCAGAATAGGACAAAAGGTGCTGGTGTTGGAATATTTGTCTCTACTGAAACAAGGCATTGAGAATTATCAACTTTACTCCCAAACACAAAAACATTAGAGCATGTTTGCGTGGAAATAAAGTGTACAAACAGATCAATACTAATTGTAAGTTTGTACAGACCAGCAAATATGAATCTAATAGAGAGTCTGGACGACATGAAAAAAGTTCTAAAATGCCTACATGAGGATAAACATGATTCCATACTGTGTATGGATCACAACATCAATCTCATCAAAGTAAATATTCATAAAAGAACAGAAGAATTCTTTGAAACCCTAATTGACCATGGACTATTTCCAACTATCACCAAACCTACCCGAATTACAAATTCATTGGCTACTCTCATTGACAACATTATGGTCCCTCAATCCATACATAGTCAATGTAAGAGTAAAATCCTAATTGATGACATCAGTGACCACCTCCCATGCCTCATTAGTTGTGAAGACCTTAGCATAGACCCAAAACAGCAACCCACAACTTGGACATGCCAACTGAATGACAAAAAATTAGAGAGAATAGAACAAGGAATTAAAGACATTTACTGGAACAAAAAAATAGCTAGTAAACCATGTGATGAAGCCTTCAATGACTTTCATGACATATTACTAGAAGCTATTGACAAACATGCACCACTAAAAGAAAGAAAAATAACAAAAAAAGGTACAACCATGGATAACCAAGGGCATCAAGCAAGCCCAGCAAAACCAGAAAGTATTTGTACAAAAATTTCCTAGCCGATAGGAAGCAACAAAACATTGAACTCAAGTACAAAGAGTATACGGCATGCCTCCAGAAAGTGATAAATTATGCAAAGAAAAAACATTATTCGGAGAAATGCTTCAAATACAAGAGTTCTACAAAAAACCTTTGGTGCATCATAAAAGAAATAACTGGGAAACTTCAAACAAAACTCATGTCATAGATAGCCTGGTAGTTGATAACATCAAAACACATGACTCCAAATAAATAGTAAATGAACTAGGCAAATATTTCGCGAACATTGGTAAACTATTTGCAACAAAAATTCCACTGTCAAACAAGAACGCCAATGAATACATCGAAACAATAGATGCAAATGAAAAGAGCCTATTTCTTTGACCCACAAGTCCTATGGAAATCTCAAAAATAATAAGCAACCTAAAGAACAAGGGAAGTAGTGGATGAGACAAAATCAGTAATATCATCATAAAGAAACTGAAAAATGTCCTGATCAAACCTCTGAATATCATATTCAATAAATCTTTAGCCAAAGGCTATTTCCCGGACAGAATGAAAAAGGCTGAAGTAGTACCACTTTACAAAAGTAAAGAGAGAGAAAATAAGAGCAACTACTGGCCAATATCATTACTCCTTACCATCTCCAAAATTTTGGAAAAGATAGTGTACAAATGCACCTACTCTTTCTTAGAGGAGACAAACCAATTCTACAAAAGCCAATATGGTTTCCGAAGCAAACATAGCTGCGAAAATGCAGTCCAGGATTTACTAAGTAAAATTATCAAAGAAAAATCTAAACAGAATGTAATGACAGCAGTCTACCTTGACCTTTCTAAGGCCTTTGACACTATCAACCATGCAGTACTATTTAAGAAATTAAACAAATATGGTATTAGGGGAACCCCCTTAAATTGGTACAGAAACTACCTACAAAATAGATCATTACGAGTAAAATGCAATACCTCAGAGGGTAAAACATCATACTCTGAGTGGTATGACATTGAATACGGCATGCCCCAGGGATCTTGCCTAGGGTCCATAATATTCCTATTATTTACAAATGACCTGCACCTGCACCTGATGTACAGAGAGTGCATACTGTTTGCAGATGATACAACTGTCTATGTGAGCCATAGAGACATCAAGCAAGCCATTTGAAGAATCCAGGAAGATTTAAAATTGCTAGATGACTGGTTTCGAGCTAATAGCTTGACACTAAATGTAGACAAAACTGTGTGTATGATATTCGGTAAAAAAGTGACTACAGGCTACAACATACTCCTAAATGGGCAAAAACTCCCAATACCGAATGCCACTAAATTCCTAGGTGTGTGGATTGATAATAATCTCACCTAGACAACTCATGTAAATAAGCTAATCCTTAAAATAAAAAGAAATATCCACATGCTAAAAACAGGGAAGAATATGCTGTTCCTACATGCGAGAAAATGTCTCTATTTTGCTCAAATATACAGTCACTTGTCTTATTGTATCAGTACTTGGAGAAACATGATATCAAGATAAGATAGTCTATGAATAGACTACAAGCAATTCAGAATAAATGTATTACTCTAGTACTGAACAAGTCTAACAACCTGACAGTCCTGAAAGAAGCTAGAATCCTAAAAATAAACGAGATAGTCATGCTTAATAGTTGTAAACATGCCTACTGGGTACAACACTCACAACTTCCTACCAAAATTATTCAAGAATGCAAAACGGATTCATGTAGATCTAACAAAAGTCAAGTAAAAAACCACAGGTATAATACAAGAAATAAAGAAAACCTGAACCTACCTAAAGAAACAGATCCTTGGTACAGGAAAAGCTTCCTATATCATAGTAGCATTGATTTCCAAAAACTCCCCAAACAATTACAGACCCTTCCTGCCCTGGACATTTTCACAGTGAAATGCAAAGACTACTTACTGACAGAACAAGAGTAACATGACTACAGGCAACAAAATCCGATAGGACGCAACACTAACAATGGGGTTGAGTGATCCATAAAATACTACAGGCGGTAACACATGTGATAAGAAAGATGATCACAGGCAGCAATGTTTGTGACAGAAAAGACGACCACTTAGACAAAAAGGAAGAATCATTCTCTTCTTAAACGGGCACCAGGCAGCAACACCAAAATGGCGGCAAAAAATATGCAGCATCCGGAGGACTCTAAAATTTCAATCGCAGAATAACTGGTCAGTATTACTAAACGAGTTGAATATGTGCATACAGTTAAAATCTAACGGATCATGATGCAGTAAGCATTGACAGTTTTGACACTAATCCTCTGTCCCAAATGTTTGAACTAAACACGGAGCACTGCTTCAAAGGAAAGACCAAGATGATAAACACTCAAAATCTTTACTCCATATTCAGAGGTTATGCCAAATTAAGGCCAGCCAGTGTCAAGAAGTTAATGAAAGTGGAAATTCAATCAAACACGGCCTGGTATAAACAAGCTAACACTGCCTGTGTGGGAATGAAAAATCTAAATTTCGACACGTGGTTCAACCTTCAAAAATGCAGAAATGGTGTACCAGACAAACTATGTCTCTACGCACTATGTGTCATCTTTAGATGGCATTGTATTGTATACACCGGAAATGAGCCATGGTGCACAGTTGATGTCAAACCTGGAATGAATCCTACTGTGGTTAAGGAAATTTGCAAGACCAAGCTAGTGTACCTAGGAGACAACATGTATGGGGAGCTTGTCAGGAAACCCACTTACACACTGAGACCACTGACAATCAATCTACAACAAGTTCAAGAAGCCAGAGAACTCTATCGCGATGTAAATGAGAAAGAAATGTACATCATACACCGAGAACATAGTGACTTTAACAGAAGCAACACAGAGGTTTTGGAAAATTTACAATCATTTGTTTCAACAACAGACACAACTTGCATCTTAAGTAACAAGCCGTCACTATTTGATGACAGCTACCTGCCAAATATTAAGATTGAAGAGGATGTCAAACCACAACCTGCAGTAGACAGCATCCTGAATAAGGAAATAAGTATTGGTGACGAAAGAAGAAGTGAATCCAACAACGAAAAGAAAGAGATCAAATCTCTCACAAGTGCCTTACAGGACACAAAGGCTCGTGATACATTACAGGATACAACAGAGACAAGTGTGTCCTTGGGAGAATTCACTATTAAAATGGAAGTTAGTGATACACCCAACGTATCAGATATTCTCAATGAACATGAACTGGATTGTGATATATCGCTAAGGATTCACCAAATTTATTCCATGAGGTGTGGTACACCCACACACACTGAGGGATATGGCAGGGACTCTGATGAAACAATCATAATAACCCCTGCCACACACAGAAAAGCCCCAGATGCTACAGGGGAGCAGGACAGTGGCGTTGCATCACCGGTTGGTGACAATGCTACACGTAATCCCTTGGCATGTGACACCACATTAAGTTATGGTGAAAATAATTTAAGTCAGCCTGTCAGCCTGTCTGAAAAGTCCACGGACTGAGTAAGACCAGAGGATGCAACTGCTCTACAGGATGCAACTGACATCGAAGAAATGAACAATGATAAGCATGCGCTACAGGATGCAACATGTCTACAGGAGGCAACAATCTCCATAGAACCTCCAACACATGAACAACAGGAAGCAGCCAAAGGCAATAGCACACATGAAACAGCTGAAAATGACTACTTTCCTGTACCAGAAGCAAACATGCCAACACGGAACATGACAACGTATCCAGTAGTACTGTATCACTGGTTGGAGACAGTACTACACGACTGACCAGTACGGACTCACCATCACCAGAAGAAAGCACACACAATACCGATGTACCTGAAAGGTCTGACCCACTCGAAATGTCTGATGACTCAGTAAGGTTACAGGTTACCGCCACAATCACTGACGCACAGAATTTACAGGATACAACATCCTCAGCCGAGAATTGTCATGTCTCATGTCTCATTGCCAACAACCAGCATAGACATCACAGGTAAATCCAGTTTTCCATATGCGCTAAGAAACCCGGTTAACATTGTGCCACTAGACCCTGGACTTGAAAGTGAAAGTGAATGTTTACAGGAAACAACATCCTCAGCCGAGAGCTCACAGGATGTAACAGGCAATGGGTCTGGAAATGACATGGATTACTACATATCGAAAATTGTAGACCGGGTAAAGGAAAACCTCAAAGAACTCGGCCTACCAGAGAACCTGTATATTTTAAACTCTGATGCCTATTACAATGTCTTAACTCTGGAACAAGATGATATCGAACAATTGAGTTTTAGTGATGTCATGTCAGTGAAAACAAGTGTCTCAGTGTTAAACATGAGTGATGAAACTATAAAGTTCATTAAGGAACAGCTGAAACAATCGACCCCAGTCCCATCTGACAGCTTGGAAACCAAAACATCAGAAAGTGATACTAAAGAGTCACCAGGAAATTTGTCAGATGACAACCCTAGTTACTACCCTAAACAATGACAGAAAAAGAAACCCAGCCTATGACCTGGAAAAAACCATCACTGGCCCGAGTACAAGCTCAAAAACTAATAGCCAAAAATAGACAGTATCAACAGAGCAAGAGAAAAAATGCCTCAAATGAGGCAAACCAAAATGCTAACGAAGAAATGACAGCAAAGAATGCAAAAGAAGATGAGAAAACAAAAGACAGTGACCGCACTGATATGTTGCAACCTGTGAAGTCACCAACTCCAGAAAAAAACATCTGTGATAACGGCAGAAAACCTGAAACTAGTCACTCACGGAGTCCGCAAACCAGCTAAAACTACAGTGGGCAGAAGATGCCATTGTGATATGTGTGGGGAATGCTTCATGAATTCAACATTGTTTATCTCTCACTACAAAGAAACACATCCGGAATTGCCCTGTAGTGAGTATCAAAAGATCTTCATGAACCCCTTAAGCTTACAAAAACACATGTATCATCATACCCGGAAGAATATTCCCTGTGAAACATGTGGAGCAACTTTTGACCACCGAAAAAGTCACTTTAAACAGAAGCCACATGTTTGCAGTTATCAGAACTGTACCAGTGACTTCACGCATAAATACGATCTCAAGAAACATGAGAGGACCCATTGTGCAGTCCCATTGAAATGTGACCAATGTGACTATGAATCAAAGGATATAAGGAACTTGAAACAACACAAATGGAATCATACAGGTGAAAAACCATACCAATGTGTAAAGTGCAACGAATCTTTTAAGTTTTCAATGCAAAAACTATGGCATAAGTGTTAACTTATTACACTATTGGAAATTGTAGTATTGTTACAAGCTTATAGTGAGTAAGCGATACAGGATACAAGTACTTTCACATGACCGTTACTACTCACATAATGGAACTTATGTTTATCTAACCTGTAATGTCCTGAACCTGTAAATTACAGGATGCAATGCCACTTAAAGGAGGCAACAGAATTTTCGGTAATCCATGCATACCTACAGGATGCAACCTTGATACTATAGTTAATCTTTTATATATTCCTGTTATCTACAATGCGATTATAGGATGTGACAGCCCATCATACACTGAAAGTGCAAACCTGCTTTTGTGTAACCAATTTAACTTTTGTATAGTGCAACATTGTATTGAACATGTATGCATGTGCCTCACATATATAATCACAGAATATGAACTGACTTTTGTCCATTATGGGACACAATACTTCGTAAAGTAAGAAATACATCACCACAGACTGTTCACAGACTGTTCGCATGATTACAGGACATAACATTATCACAGATTCTATGCGTGCTTAAAGGACGTAATGCATTCTAAATATAGCATCATTGAACATTGCGTATATATTGTGTATAATATGTTATGTATCACGTAATCCGGCGTATACACTCGTAGTAGAAACCCTCACAGGGTGTACATGATATATATAACCTTTGTGTTTTTTCATATTAATTTGTGTAACTTGCTATAGTGTAACTAATTTATTAACGTACCTCGAACACAGATAATCAGACTATAAACTGTTTATGTCCATCACAGCATGCAACAACTTCTTATGGAAGTAACAACAATATCGCATAGTATTCGCATGCTTACAGGAAGTAACACTTCCTATAGGAAGAAACATTTATAGCGAACTCAATCTGAGGGCAATGTTTGGAAGTCTAATGGATTTTCAGATATCTACAAATGACTGCCAGTAAAAAGCAAAGAGTCAGGCCATAACACGTGTAAAGGACACAACATTTAAATACATGTCCTCATCTTTCAAACTATGATCGAACATAACAACATTATGTATATAATATCATAAGCATTTATTTATCCTTGTTAATTATCATCTATTTACACAGAACCTTGTAATGGGCGTATAACCACCAAGGTGGAAAATCAAATATTGATTGTATGCATCCAGTATCATCGTATTAAGTTAAAACATTGCGTTAACGAAAACAATAATGAACATTCTTTTTTGTAAAACTTTGATACGAATAAATTATTATTATTATTATTATTATTATTAAACAGTTGTTTTACAGTGGAAAAGTTTGAGACAGGGCACACATTACTGGCAACACTGCATTCAATACAGTTTGAGGTTTCATGTTTCAGGACTTTCATTCAATAAGGTTATATCACTAAATTAAAATATGGGATATCTAACAGAAAACCAAAGGCATTTTCACTGATTCAATGCAGCATTTGATGCACTACTGCAAAAAACTAAAAATTGATTGTCTTGCTGAAGTGAGATCTGCACAAGAAATTACAGAAGAAGGTAAAATAAAATGCCCTTTTATTGTCAAAAATCCCCAGCTTTACCACATTCTTGTTAGTTTTGATAAAGGTGTTGTTCTTTCATTAACTGCATTACTAGAAATGATCGCACTTTCAGCTGGCCAATCAATTGCACAGTTGCTAATATACAATGCTATTTTGTTGATTAACACCTCAACCATGCTTGGTACAACAAACATCATTGGCTAACTGGGCGGCCATATTTGGCCATGATTGTTAGTAATAAGATGCACATGTTATTTGTTTACTTTATTTTGAGAGCCAATCATATTCAAGGGCACTGTGTAAAAATGAGAGACCTTAGTCTACACACCAGCACACAAGGGAATCCGTCAGCAAAAATAAAATGAAAATTGAAACAAATAAGCAAATAAGTAAAAAATGTATGCTTACGATCAGTTGAAGGTTCTTTTTTGATGAATCAAAAAATTCAAAAAATCAGATCAGGCACATCTGTTGTTTGCTTGGGTTTTTTACCCTATCAAGCACCAGGATTGAATGCAAGAAAAGGCTTTACCTGAAACTCAGATGACTGATCCAGTATGGCTGCATTATCTGTTCACAAAAATTACAAAGAAATAATTTACAAAATAAAACAAATGCTCCAATACAGTCCAAATAGTGAATTTTAGTCCATTACAGTTCAAGGGAAAATTCAAGATCCTCTCGGGGGCACAACCCTCTGATGTTTTCCTTACAGTTTTCTGGACAGCACATAGAGCTCTGAATGTTTCTACCTCAGCCCTGGGTGGCTGGATACAGTCCTGGGCCACCTGGCCCTCATTTGCCCTGTGAAGAGTGAATTTTACTTGGGAGAATTGTACAGGCCTGGCAACATCTGGACACATTTAGAAGGATTCTGACAGGTCCTGGTATGTCATGGATACTGGACTGCAGTCCTGGTCGATCCTGGCCCTCTGAGACCCAAAACTCCCTGGAAACACTATGCGAACGGTGAAAGGGTCCAAATTCCAGGTAATGTTATTTTGGCAAAAAGTGTAATTTTTGTGCAAAATTTTCTTTTTTGGCACTTTTAGCAGTTTTGGCAGCATTGACTATTTTTACCATTTTTATTTTTAAATGCTCCTGGCTCTACACTGGCCACCAAAAATGTCACAGGCTACATGTGGGCCTGGAAACATGTTGTGGCAGGAGATGCCTTTGTAATTAAGCACAGAGAGTTTTGTAGCTTTCAAGTTCACAGCTTATTTGGCCACATAAATTTCCAATGTCTTTACAATAGATAAATCCTTAGTCGGTGAATGAGCACATAGAGCACAGTGTTTTCAAATGATACCTGGCCACAGGATCTCACTGTAGACAAAACACAAAATAACTAGAATGCAAATACTAAACCTGGAATTCCAGTTGACAAAAAGCATTGCTATTTGTTAACGATGACTGGAAGTGGATGCAAGTTATTTTGCATGTGAGGTCTTAACAGTTAATCAGAGCTAATGGGAAATTTTGTGGGAAAACTTGAATGACAGATATCACATAATTTGCATACCATCTACAGATTTTCTACTCAAGAGATGCTGAATGTGATAGGGCTATTTCCTTACAATATATAAATTGTCATTAAACTAGTCAAGTTCAAGGACTTGATTTCTTTAGTTAATCTAGTCAAGATCAAGTGGATCAGCTTGACACAGTTCAAAAATGGCAAATTCCTTTTAACTGGATGACACAATCAGCACCTCATATAGTCAAGACTGGGGCTCATTAGTAAAATGGCTACCAAAGTCAGGAATGTTATCACATAATTGAAATGACATAAATGACACCAAAGTACTATGAGTTGCTCAGAACTGCTATAAAAAAGGAATCTGTTGAGTAAGTAAGCACACTGTTAAAGGTTGCAGTATATAAAATAGAGAGAGTTATCAAACAACAGTTATTAATTTAGCACAATAACAGTAAAACTGAGATATATTTGATTATTTGTAACTTCTTCAATTTTGATCATAACATAGCCATGTGGCACTCATAATTCTTCTATCAATGAGAAGAATCCAACTGAATAAGAATTTTTAAAATTTGAGTTACCCAGTTATCATAACTATTCAACTTGAAATCTTATATTTTTAGTGTACATGATGATGATGACTAACTTCTACTTCAAGTAGCCCACACACAACTGTGACAATAAAGCCAAAAGGCTTCATATCAAAATATCAAACAGCTGCAGTATGGATGAGGTTTACAAAAAGAAAAACTTGACATGAGGTGGTTCCAAGTTAATTAAGCTCACCAAACAGCTTAAAACAACATTTTATGAGTATTCTGAAGGTTTTTGAAACTTTTTACATTGGACCTCAAAATTGACCTCATTGGCTTGGAACCTTATCATGTCAAGTTTTTTTTTTTGTAAACCTCACACATAGTTCAGGTGTTTGATATTTTGGCAGTTTTCAAACATGAGTAGATGTAGCAGTTCTCAAACATTAGAAACAGAAATATCTTTGGGTGAAATCTCAAAATATTTCACAAGATCTGTGAGATTTGACAAAATGGAGCCTTCTGATTGGTTGAAATGGGGTGGTCACATGACTTTTGAGCATGGTTTGGCTTAAAGAAACAATTAATGACACAACAACATTGTTTCATTAAAAGGAAATGATGGGAACAATAAAAATCAGTCAAAAATTGGTATCTGTTGCTGGGGTAGTACACAAGTTGTCATTTCTAGGCTAATTTCAAGCCACAAACCAGGCAAGCAAGTGACAACCTGGGTAGAACCAGCATCATTCTTACCTGTTGCAAGGGGTAATTAGTCTGATTTTGTAACATTTTGACTTATTTTGTAGCTGTGAACCCGGCATATATGACTATCCCTGTCAACAGATATAGAAATGACATCATTCCCATTGTTTCCATGTGATCCTCATCATTCCCAACGTGATCCCTGTTGTTTCCAACCTATGTGTCGTTTGGTCTAATTTACTGAATATTCAGTGAATACAAGCAGCAAAGCTGTGAAACAGCTCCGCTAAAAAGGAACAGCTTCAAAAAGGCCACATGGCTTCCTTGTTATAACATATTATATTCTTACTAATTGGTGAAAAATCTCTTTATTTTCCTCATAGATCTAACATTCTGCAACTTTCAATTTTAAATTTCAACTGAAATACAATCAAAAGGGGATTGTTTATTTTGGAAAGAGACAAGGTGTGTGCCCAAAGGGAGACTTTATTTGTTAAAAATGCTTCAATTTGAAAGTTTCAGTTTTGGTGAATGATAGTTTCAAAACTTTTAAATATTCTTCTTTTCCCCCTTAATTATTTATCATGGATTTTCCCTAGTTCATTTGGTGGGTGATAATAGAGAATTTGGAGTTTGAGGCGTATTTTGAGGTGCATTGTTTTGTACGTGTAGAATACAGTAACTTTAATTTTCATTAATTTTTGCACAAATTACCATTAGTTGTACCTGTTTAACATAATACTCGAGTTTTTCCTTATGAAGATACATTCTATAGAATTCTAAAGAATCTGGTAAATTACTGAAGCATGAATTGGGATCACTTTAAATGTTCTTTCTGTGACCTGTGTCTCTGTGGTGCTCTGTTAGCACGTATGACTCTTAAGCAGGAGGTAGTCGGTTCAAATACCACTTTTTACAACTTTTTTTTCTACAAATTCTGTAGAATTTCTACAGAATTTCATTAGAAAAAACTTGAATGGGAAATTTAAAGTTTGAGGAATACATTCAGGTTTTATTTTGCTTGAACCTTTGAACTTCTGACCCCTATCTCCATCCCCTCTAGAATCACCAGGCAGGAAGGCCCAATTAAGAATTTAAACATTTCAATGTCCATCGGTTTTTGTGGTTAGTTACCATTAGTTGCCCCTAATAATAGGGAATTTAAAGTTTGAAGTGGATTAGGACCAGATGAAGGACCAGTCAGGAATGAGACCCTGCACCCCTCGTTTTAAACATTTAATAAATGTTCAACAGTTTTTGCACTTAGTGACCACTTGTTGCCCCTTATATACCCCAGCCCTCCTCTCCCGCCAGGTATACATGTGTGGAAACATGCATGTAACTCACCCACCAAGCCCAATCCCTGAAATGACCAGGAAGGGATGATCAATCAAAGAAGGCTTCCCTCCCATTAAAACATTTGAATGCCCACAAATTTTTGTTTTTCTACCATTAGTTGTTCCTAATAATAGGAAATTTGAAATATGAGACATATTTTGAGGTATGATTTGTTTGAACATTTAAACCCCTATGATGATGATATGGGTTTATTTTCAAACATGCACCTACAGTTGGTGTAACTTGTCACAGTGTACAATTAATTAAAACAGACAAGTCCAATAAAGACTGAAACTAAGATACAGGTCGACCAAAAGCATTGATTCCAATGCCCTACACACCAATTTATGCGCAACACCAGCCACATAAACAGGGGTATTTTACTGATTGTGGAGAAGTAAACTCCCCAATTTAAATATGCGACGGTAACTGCTTCAATCTAAAATTCCACTCTTCGTGAATGACAATTATAAAATAGCGCTGTTTACCCCAAGCATAAATTGGAAGAAACATAATGTTTCGAAGAAATAATTTATTAAAATATGCAAATAAACAACTGGATATACCATATATAATAATAATGGAATTTTAACAGGGTATTCTTGTTCAAAGCCAAATGCACATTCTTAGCTTTGATCACATGTTGTGATAATGTCACCTCTCCTATTCTAAGCAAACCATAATAAGAAATATCAATCATAGCTAAGTATGCAGTTTGCAGGTATGTTTGGTCATGAAACTTTCTCTGAATTTCATACAGAATAAGCTCCATTAGTTTCCAACTAATCGGGAAACGTGTTTGGACTTTGTCATTAACTAGTCTGCAACTTCTGGTCAGAGATCCAAAAAGAATCTTCAGATCATCCCAATCATATCCGTCAGCTTTCAAAATGAACTTTATGGCAGATACATATGACCTTAATGTTGTAGATTTGCGTTGTTGCTCAAATAGATAGGCACAGTATAATGCTGTCCTTTCTTCCCATGAGGGAGGCATTACGTCCAAACATATTAGAAATTTATTAAAACTCTACCAAATGCTATAGTAGTTGTCTAGAGTTGATTGTCTGTTTTGTTTGTACTTCAACCTGTCAATAATTCCTTGCATACTGCTTGCTGAAATTCTTTATGATCCCGATGATGAAATAGTATCATTGTGTCCTGGCTGTCTTCTTCCTAAAATTGGGACATGTATTGGATCGTTTAATAAAATTGAGAAATTCGAGAAATTCCATGTTATTCATAACGTATTCACATTAACCCTTTAATATTATTAATCGGTTTAGCGCACCATCTGATATCGCGGTCAGTCAATACCGATTTTGACCTTGAACTTATCGCAGCCATATTTTGTCTATTGGCCAGATATGGTTAGATATACAAGTAGGTATTTCATCCATTTTCTTCCCTTCTTCTGTCACCAATTGCCAGAAACTGTACATTTCCCCTCTACTTAGGGCATCTGCAATTTCATTATTTTTCCCCTTCACATGTTCCACATGAATCTTTACATTATGGATCATTGAATACATAACAATGAGTCTGACTAGGACCATGCAATTCCTGCAAGTGGATGATGTGTTATTCACCATGAATTTGATACTTTCATTGTCTGAGTAGATAGTGACCTTCTTGTTCTTGAAATAATGAATCCAGGCTAGTATACCAGCAGTGAGTGCATACAGCTCTAAGTATTCTATACTGGGGTTACAGTCTCTGATGAATTGAGGATCCCACTGATATGCCATCCACTCAGATCCACAATAACCCCCAAAACCTAGTGTTTCATTCTTTGCTGCATCTGTATAGAAATCCAGTTCATACATAGTTCAAGATTTGGAGAAATCAGCAAAAGGTCTAGAAAACACACTCCCCCACCTGGCGAGGTAGGTATGGGACCCACCCCACCACCCTAGAATAGCCAGTCAGGAAAGACCAGAGGAAGGGCTAGTCTGGAAGGAGGCCCTACCCTTTTCCATTCAAACATTTAAATGTCAGTCAGTTTTTTAACTCTGTTGCTCCTAACATCATGTAGGAATTTGAAGTTTGAGTCATACTTTAAGGTTTTGTTTTGTTTGAACCTTCATATACTTCTGAGACCCTCGACAATCCTGACCAGGCAGGTATGGATCTGCGCCACCATCTAGCCCTATCTCCTTAATTCCCAGGCAGGAAGGACCAGTCAGAAAGGAGGTCATTCCACCATTTTACACTTTGTTACGATTTGTTGTTGCTAATAATAGGGAATTTAAAGTTTGGGGCATACTTTGAGGATTTGTTTAAACATCCCATCCCCAATAATGACCAGAAAGAAAGGACCAGTCTGAAAGGAGGTCCTTCCATCATTTTACACTTTGTTACGATTTGTTGCTGCTAATAATAGGGAATTTAAAGTTTGAGGTTTTGTTTGAACAGCCCACCCCCAGGAATGACCAGGCAGAAAGGACCAGTCAGAAAAGAGGCCCTGCTCCTCCCAATTTAAACATTTAATAATGTCTATTGATCAGTTTGCATTGAGTTTCCATTGGTTACCTCCAACAACAACTCTCTGAGATTCGTGATAATAGGGATTTTGAGGATAATATTATCAAAGAGTAGTGGAAATCAATTGAATTATTCTGACCCATTTTGTTTTGCAACATTTTTAATGTAACAACAATGTGATCAGATGAATTACTTTGCTTTCTGAACAGAGTTGATGCTTTAAAGTCAGAAACATTCTAAATAAATACTTTACCAACCAATGGTAACTAACAACAATTTTTTTTTTGATGTCTCTTAAATTCTCCAGCCAAAACTTTTCAATCTTAATCTACAGTCAATGGATAATTTACTGCATAAATATTTCATCACAATATTGGTACCACTGTACTGGCACCCTATGTATTTGGCTGTTTCATGAAAAAATTTAATTGTTTCAGTTTGTAAAAAGACATAAAATTTATAATTTATGTTTTTTTTAATCTTATCCGTCGTATCAGTAGATACAACAAAAGTGTTTCATCATAGGCTGGTGTTGAACTGTTGCCACTACACTGGTACGATGAGTTTTTGCACAAGTTTAAAAAAAATTATTGTTTCAGTTTCCGGGAGGGGAGACTTTGTTTTTTGGTGGAATTTTTTTCTCAAAATGTGTCATTTAAAAAGGAATAATGGGTGATAATAATATCATTTGGAAATAGATAGTCAGTGATGAAATGCACAATAATAATAAGTTTAAAGTTTAAATTGCAGCAATCAGGCAAAATGTAAACTTATCTCAGTCTGGGGCTCACCACCTTACCATAAACTACTATCATTGGTACCTTCAAAAAGAGACCTTAATCAAAAAATTGCAATAAGACAAAGTTACACAGTAGACAATACTGACATTTTGATTTTTCTCTTGGAACTAAGTTTTCCCAACATCAAAAACACTTTTAAAGAGAGTTAAGTCAATTGCACCAACATTTTGTAATGGTTGCTCATGTCACTGAAGTGAACATGTTTCTTAAGAACTCTGTTGAGAATGTATCAGAATAACCGTATACTTCCAGCAGAAGATTTCATGTTTTTGTTCGTAGGATCAGTATTATTTTCATCTTCTATATCCTTAATTCCATCTATTCGTGCTATTCAGTGTTTTCTGCAGCGATCTCAGAGAGAATTTTTTTTCTATTTCAGCATCATTTCAATATAACATTTCTGGTAGTTTCAGCAAATGATCAGAAATGTCAGATTGTTTGCATTTTGGTGTCTGCTTGTGTTTTGAAGAGACTAATTCCAGCCTTCAATTGGTTGACTATGTCTGGGTTAGTTGATACAGCCCCGTACCCATTTTGGCGCATTTTATTGATGATACAGCCCTCTGCCCATTGCAGAGGGGTGTAATTATATTAGCAAATTTTGACGAAGTGGAAATTATTTCATAAAGTTTTATAACATTTGCAACCCCTGTGAGAACAAATGTATTATAGTAATTCACACCCTCATCAGTGTCGGTGTTGTCATTAGCACTGCCACCAGCATCTTACCAATCTTAAAGCGCCAGCGGTAACGTCAATCGAGTTTTCTCTAATTCGTCTATTTCTGCCAAATCCTGCCAACTTTGATGGAGGAGAGCAAAAAAAAAAAAAAATCTGCCAAAAATTGCCCGTGGTTGGGATTGAATCCAGGGTCTCTTGATCATCACTCCAACACATTACTGACTGTACTAGGCAGGTACATGTTGGGCAGAAGATTTCTTAAGTAAGCTTTGTTTCATGTATCACTTCACATTTCTAGAATCAATACAGCATGACTTTTATAAAGGCCATAAGGATTCAGACTGGCAATAGTGAAGCTCAGTCACCTGAATGTTGGCATGATGATGAAGAGGTCCTGGGTTCAGTCCCCACTGGGAGCAAGTTTTGGCAAAATGTATTTTGCTCTTCTCTGTGAATGCTGGCAGGATTCTGACAGGATTTGGCCAATGATCTTATATGGACTACTGGTCATTGAGCAATTCTTTCATGTGGATATCCTATTAATGGTCATGAAGTCATAAGATTTTGCCAGGCACCTTGGTCAGCATCCCCATCTGAATACGACCTCTGGTCTAACGATGACAAAATTTTGTAATATGTGCTACCCCGTGAAATCTGGACGGATGGAGACACATTTTTATTTTGTATTAGTTTCTATAATGCTTTGATGAACTGACTGGTGGATTTTGCATATTCAAGAAATAATAAATCTAAGTTTGATATCAAAACACATCCATCACCATGATCACGTCTATCATCATCGGCGTTCGATGGCTGCCATTTAACTGACATTTTTTAATTGGTGGATCGCTAGAGTCACCTTAGTGGTTGATTGATGGTTTTTGCCCCGAAATTTTGGGCCCGTGGTGGGGACCTACGAAGGC
>JBCAUG010175356.1:0-19962 GCA_038406175.1 Haplosyllis leylae | reverse complement strand
TGGTCATTTGCCAATTGACATCTTTTTGACAATTTAAGCCACAACAGCTCTGCATAAAGCCCATGGGCTTCTTGTTGCTTATATTATAGTATTCTGTGCATTAACTGAAGTTTATACAGTGGAAAGTGGCTGTTGTCTTTGGTATTGTGCACTGTTGAGTTAACAAGATTGGCATTAGGCCCTTGTTGACAGTGGCCAACCCCTGTTTATATTGTGTCAACAAAAGGCTTTCTAGGCAGACAATGAGTCTGCTCCTGTATTAGTACAGTGTGCCAGAAGTGTAATTGAGTGTTATGGACGAGATTAAGGCCTTTCTGGGGCCAGGAAAGAGTTTTAGAGTCATTTATAAAAAGTTTCATAAAGATATTATATCAGGACTCTCACAAGTGGATGAAAAACGTATGAAATCGGCACGTAAAATAATAGTAGAGCTTAGCTTTTCGGTACAGTTGTAGATCTTTATCATATCTATCCACCTGCAAAACGACAAGGCTCTATCTTTATTAGTTTTGGAGTTATGAATTTTTTAGTATTTCCACTATAATTCACAATATGAGCCACTTCTGAATAACAGAATCGGTGATTTTGGTATCTTTGACATCAGGCAAGTCTAATAAGTACTGATATAGAATGGTTAAAGTTTTCCTTCAATTATTTTAGATTTGATGAAATTTTGGCATTTTCCATAAAATTTTAAAATTGATGACTTTGATGAAATTCTTAGTGATACATATCACTTAGTGAGTCTTTGTTACTTTAGTGATAGATTTAAACTTGAATCTTTTGTTATCTATTATTTGAGGTTTGATAACATTTTGGCATTTTTTTGAAGGAATTTTTAAAATTCATGAATTTATAGAAATTCTTAGTGATATATGTCCCTGAGTGCTTGTTAGTTATTTTGGTCAAATTAAATCTCAAATTAAATGATGCAGTGGTTTTGTTTCAAATTATTTGAAGATTTTTGTGAATTCTGGTTTTCTTTCAAATCTTTGACATTGTTAGTGAAAGATGACAAATTATGTTCAGACTTATCTGCAGTGTTGGATCTGTGTAGATTTTCTTGATTTTCTGCTTCCTCTTGGATGGTAGTGATGATCAGTAGGTAGTTTTGTGTTGCTGATGAGTCTGGTTGATAGTCCTTTATGAAGGATTTTTCTATGCTGGTCATATCCATTGGTGGTGCCTAGGATAGTACATAGAAGTCCTGATGTGATTTTGGCATTTTGATTAGAGTTGTTTTTGTAGATTCATGAAACATTCCAAAATGGTGTAAAATGGTCCTTTTTATCCTTTGATGTAATATCCAGCAATGAGAGCTCCAGGTGGGACCTCCATGTTATTTATGGAAAAGCACTCAGGATTTATGGTGTTAAATAATATCCTTTATTATCAGAGAATCATAATCCAAAGTTTACAACAAGTGAGAATTGTAATATCCACAATTAACATTTAGGTTTATGAAAGGAACATTGATGGAAACTCTGAGAACTGAGACTGAGTCAAGAAGAGCTAAGAATAACCCTGTGAACAGGTTGAGATTGGTTTATATACTGACAGTGATGAAGCTGCATGTGATTCAGACTTAGTCCAGCTTGGGTGCACATATGATTGTACATTCCCTTTAGTCTCTGGTGGAATATGACCATGCAATGGTTGCATGGTCTATCATTACATGACATCCCCCCGCTGTGAAAAGGGGAAAATTGGGGGAGGTTTAATAGCTTCACAATTTTTCCCAACAAGGGAATGTACTACACAGGAGGGAGATATTGATCAGAATCTACCTCATCTAAGCCAGTGGCTACAGATGAGGCCAGTGGCATCAATCTTTTGACTTCAGCATGTACCTTTTTGTAAGGGGATTCAATAGCAAAATGGAGTCTTTCATCAGAAGAGAGAAAATCAGTGTTGTCAATATGAGGAATTTGAATCAAGATGTCTGGCCAGAAGGATAATGTTGAAAGGACCTTGTTGAGTGAAATCAGTCAAAAGATTAGGTTGGAAAAATAAAGCTGTGCCTCTGTCTGGAAGAGGTATTATGAAATTGTTATAGAGAAGGAGACAGTTATGCCAGTCAATCTTTACAAATAGTTGTAGTTTCCTTGAACTTTGAAATTTTTGAGTCTAACTGAACCTGTAAAGGCTAGTGAACTTGCTGGTGCAGTAATTGTTGTCAGAAAGATTCTTATTTGTTTACCAGACTGAATATGAACTACTTCTAAGAAAATATCAGTGGTAGGAGACTGTTGAGTGTGGCTGTTGTATAGACAACTTATACAAAGTTGTCTACAAATGTTAGACTTATAAAAGATTGGAAGAATAAAAACTTTGAATATGACCCATGCTAGGATGAAAAGAATCAATGATGTAAGAACAATAAGGATAATCTTTGAAAAAGATATTATGGTAGAAATTTGTTCTATGGAGGAGGATGTAGGTGGTATATCTGTCTCTTCCTCAATTGGTTGATCCAAGATTAAGAATGGTTTGTGGGGAGGAGGTGTAATCAAAGGTTCCATCAATCTTACAGCTGTTGTAGATTTCATCAGAGACATCTGTGTCATTTGAAAAACAATATTGTAAAACCATCCTCCAGGTTTGAAGGATAATCTAATAAATATAATTAATGAAAAATGCATAATTGTATTCAGTAGAGTAACAACATTAAATAGAATGTTAGACAATGGTGCATCCATAGTTTTTACAAAAATGTTCTCCTGAGAAGGAGTGTTAAAACTGGCTTGATAAGGTTGCTCATCAGTGTATGTATCTTCTTCAGGAGCTGCTGGTAGAATGGGCCCAATGTATATGGGCTCCTGTGTTTCCATCTTATGTATGGCTTCAGGCAAAGGAAACTGTTGATTCGCAATAGCCTGTTTGTAAGCATCATTACCAGGAACATGTCTCTTAGTTCTAATGGCCAATGAGCCATTTGAAGTCAAATATGGCTTATGTTCAAAATATTGTAGATCTGGTGCCTGAAATGGATATGGCTTAATAGCATACCTCTTTGAGTCCTGGGCTGTAATTGAGGAGTCATAGTTCACCAAGGCTCTGTTGTAAGTAAAGTGTAACTGTACTTTATTGTCAGGAGTGTCACAAGATCTCATAGATTCATATAAGAATCTTCCTTGGGCAGTAAGTACACCACATGTACATAAGTCCTGTAGATTAATGATGGTGTACAATGCTCCTTTCAGGATTGTAGGTCTGTCTGTAGTTTCATCACAAATTAACTGCCAGTTATCTGTGGGGAAATTGGCCAAGAGAATTTCATCTTGAGTCTGCAGTGTAGTGGGAGTTGGATACAGAACCTCATGATAAGTAAACTTGCAAGTTTTCTGGATAATTGTTCTGATGTGATCTGGTTTTAGATTTGAAGTTTCTACTGAATCCATATAGATTGCAATAGCACAGTTCAGTTCCTGTACATCTGTAGTAAGATGCAGATTTTCACACAGATGATCCATGTGGTATGTGTTACAGGAATCCAGAGCAGCATCAGTAATATCCATGTATTCATCACCATTTGTGGCTAAATACCTGTATGGTAACTCAAGGGTAGTATATTTATGTTCTTTTTCTGCATATGTGTCAATATCTAATGGGACTGGCACAGTGTGAATCCTGAAAAGATTCATAGGTTTCTGGTTTCTTGCTACAAAAAAGATAGGTATTTGAATGAAGATTTGATCCTTATCATTAGAATATGAGTTCATGGTGGATTCATAGTAATGATGAAGGTCAGTATATAGAGGCACAAATTGTGGATGTTGGTGTCTGACCTCACGGAGTACTCTGTGTAGAAATTTGTGTAAAAGTCTTGGTGGAAGCAGGGTTGTGGATAATTGTCCAGTAGCAAGTCTTTCTAGTCCAGAAATAAGTTGCTGTAAAGTCAGAGATATCTTTTCCAGATAAAAGAGTGATTCATGTCTATAATTAGCAAATGATATTATACCATTAGTATAGTTCAGAATGGCATCAATTTTAAAAGGGTCACTAAGTATACCCATTAGTTTTGGAAACACAACTTGTGTTTTTATTGTAGCACTTGATGATGTCAAGAAATCTCTTCTGGAAAGTTCTTTTAAGCCAGAATCTAGATTTGTGCCATGTTCTCTTGATAGTAGTAGCCAAGGATGATTTACCAAGGTGTAATCCACGGAACTTTTTAAATTTGTACAGTTTTCCAAGAAGGAATTGCTTAGAGTTTGTAGCAAAAGCTTTTGCAGCATGTATTAAAGCAGTATTCTTCCTTCTGTGGAGAAGGCCTTTAATACCTTTAAAGATGAAACCTCCAACTTTATTTATTCCAGAAACAATTTTCCCAAAAATGTTACCTCCTTTGAAAAGGGATGTGATACCTCGAATTAGTGTTCCCAAAAATCGTTTGTGTCTATGATCAGTAGAATTGGAATATTCCTCTGCATATATTGTGTCAGAGTCCAGTGGTATGGGCTGGTCATATTTACCGAGATAGTCTAAAGCCCTTTGTACTTCTAACAAGGGGAGTAGTTCTTGTTGCTCTTCAGCAAGATGTCTTTTATGTCTGTGCTGGGAATTGTTGGGATGACTGGAATGATATGGATTAATAGCCATTGGAGCTGGAGTTGCATTGAAGAAATTTAAATCAGCATATGGAATCACCTGGTTAGGTAACAATGCCGGAATGTCTGAGTGTAGCATTTTGGTAATGTCTGTGTATAACTGCTGAAAGCGCTTCTTAGCACAGAAATCCTCCATGAAGACTTGTTTAAAGATCATTTGCTCATTTGAAGGAACAAGAAAGGGAATCCCTTGCTCACATCCTTCATACCATTGTTCAGGTTCATGTGGCATATTATGTAATGTAGGTATTTTTAATGCCACAATTAGGTAATGTTTGAATATACTTTGATGTAACTGACCAATATGTTCAAAAAGAACTCCATATCCTGGATTAAGGAATGACGTAGGCTGGAACAAATGATTTGGAGATTTATCTCTTGTGGAGACACTGATGGAACCTTCTGTTACCTCTTTCAGCTCATTCCAAATGTCTTGTGGACTGACTGAAGGATGAGGTGTTTGAGGTGATTAGTTTGTAGCCAGTGTAGTTGTAGCAAATGGGATGCCATCATATATAAGTAAGTATGTATACAATAAATATGTACTGTAGAACCACATACCTTACAATTGAATATAATAATCCTTAAACCACTAATATCAAATCCTTTTGTGTGAAGATATTAATATCCTTTGATGTATTAATATTGTATATCTTTAGCACTAAGTCCTTTCAATATAGATCTACAACAGCTATATTTAACACAATAAAACACTGCACAATTACAATGAGTATATCCTCCAAAAATTAAGATGTAAAATAACTCCTTATTTAATATATCCTCAAAAAAAATTATGGAGATATACCGAGATGCTTGGTGTTATCCTCAAAAAAAAAAAAAAATTATTTGAATTAAAAATAACTCCATATGAATTCACAGAATAGTGTAATATTTCCACTAATTTTCACAAACAGTCCATAGATATTTATACCATGTACCATATATATACACAAATGTTGAATCCTTCTTTGTAAAAGGGATATTGAACCGTTTTTCACAAAGTCCTTTTTAGTTAAAAGGAATTACATCCAATATGCACTCACAAGTTGGAGTAGAAGCTTCACATCCAATGTGATGTTGGTATGGTAAGCTGTAAATTGACTGGAGGATTGCTGCTGGAGCAATATCTGGGAGAGGTGTTGCTGCTTTGGCTTCCTCTTGAGTAATGTGGGTGAATGCATCACACAGCTGCTGATAAGTGGAGACACTGCCACCAGGTGTCCTCACATAAGCCTTTTTCAGTCTGTTGATGTGGTAAACACCAATCAATATTCTGCCTTGCAAGTCATTAAGTATGTAATGAGTAGAATCTAGAACTTTGTTAATAACAAGTGGTCCAACAAAATCAGCTCTACACTTTTTAATGTTTGTTCTTAATGTTGCAGCTGAAGGAGCTAGGAAATAAACCAATTGGCCTTCCTGAAAAGTTTCAGGAGGAGTTGGTAGGTTATGGGCAAGCTGAGCTTGTCTTTCCTGTTGGAAAGCTTTCAATTCCAGGATAAAGTTGCCAACATTTTCTAGTTTTGATTTCATTTTAATACAATAATCTTCATAACCTTTAGCAATTGTTTGTAAAGGTTGAAAATGTAAATTAAGGATATCAGGGGGCTTTTTCAAGAAGACCAATTCATATGGACTGAACCCAGTAGTGGGTGATACAGATGTGTTCATAGCATAACAAGTTGAAGTTACATACAGAGGCCACTCTCTACCTTTACCAGTTAGATGTCTTGTAATAAGATTATTAATAGTTTGAATATATCTTTCTGTTTTAAGACTTCCATGGTTATGAGAGGATACAAGCTTAACATTTACTTTCAGAGCATCTAAAATATAATGCATCACTTTAGCTGAGAGTGCTCTGTCCTCATCCACAATCCGTGTTTGTGGAGGACCAAAGATGAGAATGAACTTCTCTAATAGTGCATGAGCTATTGTTACAGCATCATGTTTTACCAATGGAATTGCCAAAACAAAACCTGTAATCTCACACACTACTACTAGTAAGAATTCATAGTTGTATATACCTTTAGGCATATACTTGATATCCACTGAAACATAAGCCATGGGGTTATAGTCAAGTGGAATTCTGGGATGGAAATATCTTGCTTATTTTTCTTCGATTTTTGTTTCTGACATTCCTCACATGATGATACATATTTGTTAACTTCATCTAATAAATTGTGTATGTAATACTTATCCTTTATAGTGTAGTATGTGTTCAAGGGTCCATAGTGTGCACCTAATAAAGAATCATGATACATATGGAACACAACATGTTCAAATGCTTCTGGGATAACTAGCAAACATTTGGGGTTTACTTGTTGGTTTCTGGGAACCTGTTGTAATTTGAAAAGTAAACCATCAGCAACAATATAGTTATCTGCATTTGAAATGATAGATCTTTGAAGTCTTCTGTTGGGAGGCAAAGTATTGGTAGTGATGTATTGATATATATTCTTAAATGCTGGTGACTGGGGGTATGCATTGATAATGCTTTGAGCAAGTAATGGCAGTTTATAGTCTTTTGTGACTTTAGCTTTTAGAACTTCTAAGAATTGATCAATCTTTCTGTTTAGGTATATGTCTAGTAAAGATGTCGAGAGTTGTGCTGTCTTTGAGTATAGGAAGGGGTTTATTGTACAGGAAGTTTTCTGGGGCTCTATAAGTTTCAATACTTTGTCTGTGGTGGGGGTACTTCTACTGGGGGTAGGGTTTGTGGGATATCTATATGTGGATTGACAAGTGTAATCTTGTCTGTGGGAAGTATGGGAGGGATGGGTTGATGCTTAGGAGACTTTTGCAATACTGGAGTTGGTAAGGGTAATCTAGTATCACAGGAACTTTGGTGATATATAATGTGAGGTATATTTGTTTTTTGTTTTGTGTTTGATTTTCTAATAGCTATCGTCTTTGGCACTGTTTTGTCTATATTCATATTGTAGAGGTTTTGTCTAACTGGGGTTACAGACTTAGTTGTTTTGTTTTGCTGAACAGTCTGGTTTGCACCATCTATTTTTTGTAGTCTTTTAACTAATACTTGAGGGTTGTAGGAAAGAGGAATTGAAGAAGATTGTAGAGTAGGTATTGGGTGTTTATTTTGTATTGCTTTGGCTTTAAGTCTTTGTGAGGATCTTACAGGAGGTGATTGCATTGCATTGAAAGAGATAGGTATTAATTTGTCAGGTGGTTCCAAATCTTTGCCTGCCAACCTAGACAAAAGATCAGCAATGTGCATCTTACAACCTGGAAGATAATGAACAGTAAAATTGAATGGTATTAGATGGTCAATAAGTTTTTCAAGTCTCCGGGTTGCTATCTTCTTCTTGCTAGTAAGAATATATGTAATAGCAGAATGATCACAATAAGCTTCAAAGTAAGGACCTTCAAGTAGCTGTCTGAAAGCAAAAATGTTTATTACTAATCCAAAAAGTTCTAATTCTGTAATGGAATAGTTTTTAGCTGCTGAAGGCAATTTCTTGGAGTTGTATCCCACTATATAAAATATATTGTCTTGTCTTTGGTATAGAGCTGCACCTGTAGCTAGAATACTAGTATCACTCATCAACCTGAATAAACCTTCAGTATCTGGCATTCTAAGTATTGGTGGTTTCATAAGCATTGTTTTAATAGCATCAAAGCTCTTTTGACAATCTTCTGTCCATGCAAATGTAGTATTCTTTCTGGTGAGGTTGTATATTGGGATTAAATGTTTTTGTAAATCTTTCAAGAATGTTGCTAAAAAGTTAACCATTCCACAGAATTTTCTACAGTCTTTTACTGTCTTTGGGGTCTCTAAATTCCTAATTGCATCACACTTATCTTTCATTGGAGTGAACGAGGGTCTACCTCCATTGATCAAAAATTTGAATCCCATGTAAATCAATGATGTTCTAAAGAATTGACATTTCTTTGGTGAAATCTTCAAACCATGGTCTAGAAGTGACTGAAACAGATTTTTCAAATCTTGCATATGGTCTGCAAATTTAGAATGGACTAGACAGTCATCCATGATAGCAATATGTCTTTCTTTGTTAGGTATGGGCCCTAAAACTTTATTAATGAAAGCTTGCCAAATAGCAGGGCTAATTTTTAATCCCATGGGTAATCTTTGATAGAGATATGTGTCTGAACCATAGTATGGAGTAATACCACAATATTGTTGAGAATTGGGTGATAACCTGAGGGTATGATAAGCATCTCTTAAATCAATAACACTCATCACTTCACATTGGGAGGCTCCTATTCTTTCTATACAATCTTTGACTAGCGGAAAACTCATATTGAGCTGTGGTAATTTTGTATTTAAATGTCTAAAATCTGCAACTACTCGTGGAATATCACTATTCTTTCTTGGTATGGCCATTGCTGGGCTAGAATATCCAGATAGTTCTTTCTTGAGAATTCCTAAAATACATAGCTTGTTCATCTCTTTGTCTATCTTTGGTTTCATGTCTTCTTTCACAGAGAAAGGTCTAATGAAAAATGGTGATGCATCAGTAAGTTCTAGATTAATCTGCATATTTGGTGCTAATCCTATTTCATCACGTAATGAAAAGGCCTCTTTATACTGTTCCAACAAGTCATAAAATTCCTCTTTCTGTGAGGGAGTCAGAGAAGACTCTGATAAGTCAATCAGTTGTTCTAAAAGTTCTCTATCTGTCTGAAATCTTCTAGGATCCTGAGGATCAAGCCATGGGTAGGGATCCTTAGTACCCAATGCTGGTTCCTCATGGATTAATCTATCATAAGTTGTATCTGAGATAGAAGCTAAATGGGAAGGAAATATCAAATGATCTGCAGAGATCATCTGAGTAGCAGGTAATGGGTCATAATACCCTATAGATCTTGTATCGAAATAGCCAAAAGGGCTTTGTGATGTGAAGGTATGTGATTTCTTATCGGTATTTCTTAAAGTGAAACAGGTAGTTTGGTTGATAAATTCAGCTTCTGTGGTTATTATTGATAGAGTATTGTTAAGTGGTTTAATATGAACTACTGCAGAGCCTGACGAAAAGGTAGAGGGCAGTTGTCCTGTCAAATGTAGAACAGTTTGAGCATTTGGTGGGAGGGTGAAATCTTTCACTGTATACAGAGGAATACATCTTTCTGCTAATTGTAATGTGTTATGGCCTAAAAAGTAAGTAGCTTCCATCTGAATAAGAGCTTCCAAACCAATAACAAGCTCATATTCTTCTGATAGGGTGGTAACTAAAACTAAGAATTGAAATAAATAATCTTGAATTATGACAGGTAATGCAATTAAGCCATCTGTCTTAATAATTGTTCCATTAGCTAGCTTAATTTTGTGATCTTCTTTTAATGGTACCTTCTTAAAATCTTTAAAATAATATGGATGTTTCTGCAAGAATTTTCTGTTCAAGATAGTTTTATGACATCCTGTGTCTATGAGAGTGGTAATTGGAAGACCTGATGGTAAATGAGCTTGAAGCTTACTTCCTGGATTTAAACAAAAAGTAGGTGTGGAAGGCAAATATTTTAATGGTCCTAAAAATGTGGCTTGAATAACATTAGGGTCTATGTTGATAAGTGTAGCTTCCATCTCATAACATTCCTTATCTGTAGCAAATTTGGGATCTACTTTAAGTTCTGATTTTGACATTTGATTGTACCAGGTCTTCTTGACCTTATCTACTGGATGAGCTAAACATAAGTTAGACTCTTTAGAATGTGTGCACACAAAACTTGTTCTGTTGGAAGAGTAGGGTGTCTCTTCTTGATCAATATCATAATCTACAAGATTGGTGTGAATATCTGATAAATGGTAAGACTCTATGAGCTGGGGATTATCATTTTGATACATTTTGTATGGTTCATTGTCTAGTACTAGTACTTCCGTGAAATTGTCATGTGAATCATCTTGAACCTCAAGTATGTCTTCTATTGGATCTTGAGTGGGCAGCAGGTTGAGGTGTTGCCTGCTACCCCTTCCTAATTTAAATCATATGATGTCGGGTCTTGATAAACATCATCATCTTGAGTATACTCATCATGCTGTTGTTGGTACCTAGGATTTTGGTTTGGATATCCAGTTTGATTTATGTAAGGGTTGTAGTTTCTATTCTGATTCTGGTATCTGCCTTGATTTCTGTAATTTCTATTACTGTTCTGCTCCTGAAACCTAACTCTTGGCTGTTGATATCTGTGATTCATCTGTCTTTGATTCCTTCTTGGATTTGGGGTAAATCTTCTTGGAAATTGAGATCTGTTCTGAGATTGGGACCTGGTTCTTGTAAAACAATTTCTTGCATAATGTCCAACCATGTTGCAGTTAAAACATCGAATAGGAGGACCTCTATTTCTGCTGAGTGATCTTGGTCAACCATATGATCTTTGGCTATTGTAAAAAGGTCTGCCTGTTCCTCTGTAGATCTGTTAAAGGGAGGAGCTGGATCTCTAAGATTTCTTGGAGAGGGAGATCTGGATTTGGGTTGGGGAGAAGGAGATCTGGATTGGGCCAGGGAAAGAGTTGTCATCTTGTTAGTGACTGAGTTTTGAACAATAGTCAACAAATCTTTTGCTGTTTGATAGCAGTCTTGTAAATTTGTGACAGTTCTGAGATGAAGTTCAACATCTTTTGGCATAGCAATTTTAAAAGCATGTAGCTTGTAATCTTCTTGCAAATTGTTGAGTGTGGCTAAATCTTCAAATTGCTCTATGAATTCATCAATATTGTCTGTGTCAGGGTTAAATTTCAATTCAGCCCAACTAGCAATCCACTGTCTATGGGTTTTACCATAGGGACTAAAGTCTGTCAGAAATTTTTCTTTTAATTGTTTAGCTGATGTAAAAGTCTGTCTATCTGCCCATGCTCTAGCTAGCTTAATAAGAGTCATCTTGAAAAATGGTAAGACTTGGTCAATTGCAGCTGCTCTAGTAACAGCATCACCTTCTGGGGTATCTTCAATATATAATTTCTGTTGATTGCAGAAATCTTCAAATATCTGCCAATGTTGCTTTGTCAGGGCTTTATTTTTACCATCAAATTTCTCTGGTGGAAAAAATACTGATCTTTCTTTGAGAGACATGTCTGAATCTGAGTCTGAATCTCTTGTGGGTGTAGCTTGTCTAGAAAGTTCCGATGGTGTTGATGGTGGTGTCACTTGGGGTGTGCCTGAAGGGGTTGCACCTGTACTAGGGGGATATTGTGTTGGTAAAATAATGGGTGGGTTAGGGTTAGTGTTATGTGTTTCACTATCTATTATATTCTGATGAGGTAATATAACAAAAGAACCTGAAGAACCAGAAGAAGACCCAAGATCAATTGGAGTATTGTGAGATAAATCTTGGTCTGTATTGGCATCTGGGGAGGAAACTCTCTTAGAACCATGAGGATTCTTTTTTCTTTTCTTCTTCAAATACTTCTTATTAGTTGGAATACTAAGAATATTATCTAATGAGAAGTAAATATCAGGGTAATCTACACCATCTTTATCAAGTACTGGAAGGGAGGGATCAGGATATAAGTTATGTTTTGCAATAAACTGTAACCAAGGTTCTAGGTTAGAAGCCCATACTTGACAATCTAATTCATCAATATGGTTATAAATATATTCGAAATCTTCCCTTCCTGGAAGGAATCTCTCATCTTGTAGTTTTTGCCCTGGTCTAAGAGGTCTTAAATCTATTTCCCGATCAATTAATCTACTATTTTCAACTTCCTGTCTTATTTTTTCTTCATCTGATAGATACAGAGTTCTTTTAGATCTTAGTATTCTAGAACCTGAATGTAAGATATTACTGTCTAAATTAAGTGCTGTGACTAAATCATGTTCAAGTTTCTGTGCTTCAGTTTTCCTTTTAGTTCTCTGTGGAGTAGTTATGTGAGGATTAGATGAACTCACTATTTCAGGGGAAAGGAGTGTGTTGGAAGAAGAATGTTCTTCCCTAGATATAGTGGAAGAAGAATGTTCTTCCTTAGATGTAGTGGATTGGGAATGGGTTTCCTTATTCATCCAAGCAATCTATCTATAAACTGCAACTATTCCTAGGATAAGTGCTTAACATTTCTTACAATTCTTGAGTCCAAGAGTACAAAGGTTGCAGGTGGATAGATGGGCACATGGGAGAAAAAGTCTATTAGCCTTCCTATCTTTGCATATTATACATGTAAGGGATTGTTTTAATAGCTTATTTTGTTCTCTTAATTCTGGTAGTGTTTTACATTCCTTAACATACTTATTATCTGCCATTCCTAAACTAAAGGGATGAACTATGATTTATATTTTACATGCTTTATTAAGATAGAATTGAAACAATACTTATGTACTGTTGAAGAAGGTGTCCACTAAGATATTCCTATTCCTATATTTCTCTATAATGATCCCAATATATGTAAGTATTATCCTATGTTACATACTATATTCCTTGTTATACTCCAATATAATACACTATGGTAAAGATCCAGTGATAGTCCAATATAATCGTTATATATTCCAATTTTTAGTCACACCACATCAATGATAGTCCAATATAATCCTTTGTATATTCCAATATATAGTCACACCACATCAATGATAGTCCAATATAATCCTTTGTATATTCCAATATATAGTCATACTACACCAATCAGAATGATCCTGTGTTATGTACTGCTTTAAATTCCAATGTGATAATGTACTATATTTAATCCAATAAAATGTACTATAGCTAGATCCAATACAATAATCCACTGTAATAATCCATTATAATACTTATGTACAATTCCTTCTCATTGTCCTTTGGGCTTATTCCTGATCTGAATCCTATCCTTTTGTAAACTGAATGTTAGTCAGTGTCTCTGTCCTTCTGTTTTGTGTAAGGTTCCTGTTTCCTCTTTTTGTCTTCAGGATTGGAACTGGATTCACCAGAAGATGTATTAGGCTGTTGCCTTTTTCTCTCATATATCTCCTTGACAGTGATTCTATAATTTGTGTGTCCTGCTTTATATGGGAACCTCTGAATGGATACCATAGGTTTGAGGCCTGGTGGTACTGGTATCTGGTTGGTTGATCTGTTGCTGTGGGAGGAGCTAGCAGCATTGCCATCTGGTGTCATTTGGTTGGCTTCTCGCCACTTTTGGGAAGATTTAGGACCAAGGAGTTTTGGAGGTGGTACTTCTATTTTCTCCACATAACAATCTTCATCGGATGAAATTTCTTCTGGGGATGTTGGTGCATCATCCTTATCTTCTGCTGGGGCTGGTGTCCTTTGTGATGATTTTGGAAAGTGCTTTTTGTAGCTTTGCCTATTGACTGTTTTTGATTAGGCTGTGTAGCATTATTAGTTGGAGACATTAGAGCATCTTCATTTTGGTGTACATCAGTAGGTGGATTGGTAATTGCAATTAGTCCTTGTTGTGTGTTTATATAATCTATGGTGTTAGGAGCAAGGAGATGAGGGAAGAGACTTAATGTGTGAAGAAGCACTTCTCTGGCATATTCAGGGTTGTCTGCTATCCTTTTCTTCTCTTCAAAAGTGAATGTAAAAGTGTCTTTGTCAGATACAGCAGGAGGAGAAATGGGAGATGTTTGAGGGTATGTAGATGAACTTGGTGTAGGTTCATGTTCTGGTGTGTACTCCTGTTGTTCCCTAAGCAGAGTTGGTGTGTGCAAAGATTGCTGGTATTGAGTTTCGAACTGCTGATCCTGAATAGAGTTTGGACTCATTTGCAGAGTAAGTTGTCCATTATCCATATTATCCAATAGTGGTTCCTTGTGGTTTTCTATGTTGTTGCTTTCTTGGTTATTTCCTTCATCATTTGTATTGAAGTAATCATCTGGTCTTGTTTCATGACTATCTTGTATTGAAGCAGGAGGGTGAGATGTTTGGGCACTAACAGAAGTGCTGGGAGTTAAAGGTGTGTGTAGTTGTGTCATCACAGGATCTATCAATTTGTCTGGTCCTGGTATAATTGGTGCTTGCTTAGGTTCAATGAATATTGTAAGATTGCCACCAAGACAAGTGTGAGAAATAGTAGAATCAGCTATGTGTATGTTGATACTTGTAATCATGTTGGGTTTCCTACTGAACATAATGAAAATTTAATACACACAATTTGAGAGTTCCTTTGGGAGTAATTCCAATTACAGGCAGCCTGGGATAATCTGTAAAAGAGAAAAAAAATAATAAGTATTTGGCATCAATTCTGGTTTACCTGTGGAGCATGCAAAACATATATTAAGTAAAAGTGACATTATCCTGATTCAATAACATTAGTAAAATTTGGTCAAGGACACTTTTGGTGAAAATTACAAATCCTATCTTCTACTAAACATTTCCTTAGCGTTTAAAACTTATTGGAGGTGAATAGTCAAAACTCTAACTTTAAAATTTATAAAGTTATGGTCTAAAATGTAATTTTGGCATTTTAAACAGCAAATGCATATTTTCAACTGAGAATCATGCAATAGGTTATATAGTATATCAGTGTATATTTAGACTAGTTCTCTGTAGTTATATGTACCAATGTGGAAACACAATATTTGTCATATTTGAAATAAATATCTTATTTATCACATCTGTGGGGAATGCCAGTATACATAATATTACCTTTGGATGTAATTTAGTAATTTAGTGTACTGATTTACCTATATATCCATTTGGAAGCATTAATATATGTAAAAGTTAGTCTGTTAAACATTCATAATAATCTTCATAATTTGACATATTTCTGACTTGTACAATTTCATTGAAAGTGACTTTTTTCTGGGATGATTTGGGCTGTTCTGGTAAGACTGAGTATCTTTGACAATTATGCAAATTCTCAAAGATGTGGAGAAATGCTGGTCTAGCTGCCCTTGAGAAATCTATATCTTTGGGAATTGTCATGATTATAATATGATATTGGTGGTCAGAAATATGTTTGACATTCAAAAGTAGTACAATAGCATTGGTATAATTTAGCATATGTTTATAATGTAAAATAACTTGGTATGACAGATATGCCATTTTCTTGTACTTTGACAATGCTTGATACATTTTGAGTATTTTATTTTTAGTTTTAGTGGTCACTCTCAACTTTCATACTAGTAGCCCGATTTCTCTTTGTCATTTTCGAATATACTTCAATAATATCTTCTGAGGTAGGTGAAGTACCCATTTGCAGTGGTGGTTTTGGTGTTTGAAGATTTAGTGGTAGGTGAGATACTTGTGGTAGAAAGTGTGTCCTAGGTGTGTATGGTGATGGTCTTGGTGGCCTTGGTCTTGGTGATGGATATCTTTGTTGAAGGAGATGGGCTAGGGTTGATTGCGATGTATGTGCATGAGTTGGAAATGGAGATGGAGAAGGTGGCAATACATTATCTGTAGATCTGAAGTGAATTTGGACCAAATTGTAGTAGATGGTCTGGGTTGTATAATATTCAAATGGAGAGGAATATTGGAAGTTGATGGAGGTAAAGTGTTGAAAATTGTGCGTAATTTTGTTGAATAGTAATTGAAGATCTCTGTCCACAAAAAGTTTAGTGGTACCTGGTATAAGGTCAATTGTGAATGATGCTTTATCTGTGTCTCTGGAATATATGCCAAAAATTTTGAATTGAGATGGATTTGGTTCTGTGACAGTATAGTCTAACGTTATGTTTGGGATAGGAGTAAGGATCATTTTCAGTCTATTTCTAATTTCTTCCAATGTAGCTAGGGAATCCATTTCCTAGATAAAAGAAAATATTTGGGGAAATTTTAGAATGGTAATATCAAAAGTTGTTGTATTTTATGATGCAAGTATAATAAATCTTGTAAGGTATAGATATGAATATGACTGTAAAAATTAAAAACAGAAATCTGTACTATATAAGGGTAAGTATGACTTATGATATGTAAGTGGATTTCAGATTGAAAAGAGAAAATAAGAACCTGAATATTAGATACAGTCTGTAACAATTCTGTATATGTGGGTATAGGTTTCACAAAAGACATTAGAAAATACACACTGTGAGAGAAAAGGGTGAGAATCAGGCTTAATTATATTGAGAGTGATTTGAAATCTAATTCAAAGAAGAAAATAATTCTTGGAAATGTGGTAAAAATGTACTGTTGAACATGAACACTTAGATAAATTTGTTTTATAGTCACTTGTACCCCTTAAATTTATAGTCACTGTGGATACCTTCAGTTATCCACATAAAGATTAAAATAGGTCATTCATCATGGAATTAATTGCTGATGCAAGATTGACTTCCATACAAGTTACCATTCCTGTAAAATCAGTTTGAATGTCATTATCAAGAGTAGAAGATATTCTCCTAACTTCCCATGCATTCTCAATGTCATTCTTCATAATAAGTGTGTATGTAATCACTTTAGGTTTTTCATATTTGTCTATTGCAATCGTTAAACTATAGCCTTGGTTAGTTCTAGTAGCCTGATTATATTTCCTAACCAAGGCATGAAGTTGTCTTGTAGCAACACTATATGTAATCACTGTGTCTTTATCAGCCATTTTACTTGTTTCTTGTGCATAGGAAAGAAAAACAGTTTCTGTGGCTGTCTGATTGTGATTGTGCTTCTAATTCTATTTCTGGTCTGAGCATGTCAACACTGTAGTCTCTGATAAAAGTTTGCCTGCAGTTGTCATTGCATCATGCATTCTTTCTTTCACTTCCTGAAACGGATATGTGTCAATAGCCCATTGAAAGATTTTTACCCATGCAGGTCTGGTATTTTCTCCATTTGTAACTTTGATATGTAGTCTTAAAGAGACTGGTATCTCGAGAGCATTCATCATTATCCCATACAAGACAATGTCTCTGGGGAAAATATCAATAAATGTTATAACTGCTTCTAAGAAAGGAATGTATTCTGGACACTTCCTAATATTCATAATTGTTAATCTTTTTTGTGAACTGATTCTGGGTCAGTTAGTATGAAATAATGTAAATTGTTGTCTTTCAGAAACTGTGTGTAACTGTCTTTCACTTTGTAGTACAGAGCAAGTTTATTAAGTTCACCAACAATTTCTTCACCTTCATAGGTTTGTGAGAAATTATGAATATAGTATGACCATGCTCTAGTATTAGCTGTGTATAAATGGTATACAAGGTCAGCCAAGAACCATGGAGTAGTGTCAGCAGGTAGAGTGTAAAGTATTTTCCTATCCAAAATGTCAGTTCTGCACTTGTCATAGAAAAACTTAGTTATCTTAGCTAAATCTTTCTCTCTTTGTGTAGTTATGATTCTTGTTCCATCTGATGCTACCAGTTCATCACAAAGAATGGTTTCATTTTGTCTGCATATAGTACAATGTGGGTGTTCACAAAATGAATGTTTGAATAATATTTCATCTGCCTCTGCCATAATTTCACATGTGGCATCTGTGGTGTTCCCAAAAATGGATCACAAAAATGTTTTCCTGAAGGCCACATATATCTATATTGGTGTTGAACTAGAAAGTCCAGATAATTGTTATGCTGGTCCAAATCATGAAATGCTTCATACAGTAAATCTGCTAATTCATGTGCAGAATAATTCACAGAAAAGTGACTTGACAGGATTTGCCATGCAGTGGTCAATGGGCATATCCTAGTAAGGTCATAAAAATGTTGTATGAGAAATGTGTTGAAGGGACATGAGTAGACAAAATCCTGATAAAACCAGATATTATCAATCCAAGGTTAAATAAAGTCTGTAACAGGTTGTAGATAATATTTTTCTAATGGATTTAGAATTGTTGGTATTCTGTCAAGTGGTGGTAGAGAACTCATATTCCTAAAGGTCCTGGTAATTCACAATGGGGATTGAAAATATATTTTCCTGGAGGCCATAAGAAATAATGCCCTTTTTCTGTAGCCAATTTGAAATATTCTTGTTTCAATCCAGCAAAGTGGAATGCTTGATAAAGAAGGTCTGCAATTTCTGAGAGATTATGAAATCTTAGAAGATATTTGAAGAATAATACCCACTTGAGAAAAGTAGGCTTTGGAGATCTGTCTATGAAGAAAAACACTCTGTGCTGAGGGATTGGAGTACCTTGAACTACTTTATTGAAAATTTGTATATTATCCAAATAACGATAAAAAATCTGATTAAAGTCTTCAAACAAGTGTAAGGAATTGGCTGTATAGAATAGTTTATTCAATCTATTATGAGTTTCCCAACGTAGACCAGGTATTTGAGCTTGTGCCATAGTGAATCATTTTTCTAGATTCTATACTAATCCTTCGAGAATCATGTACAAGCCAATTAAATTAATTCCATTAAAATAGAAGTAATTGAACATGTGATTTGTTCCTGGTCCAGGCCATGCTTCTAAGAAAAATGTTGTCAATTCCAAATCTGAAAGGTCTACTTTTCCTGCCATAAAATTTTACTGTTGACTCAAAAAGTTATTATTCCTGTACAAAATCCTTTTCTTCAGTATCAGCATATATTGAAGTTTAATTAATAATCTGATATATTGCCTAATTAAAACTTGCGAAAGTACAAGTTGATGTCTAACTTGTTGTAATAGTTTATGTTCTTGTTGGCTTTGTTTCAAAATGTTTCTCCTTTGAAAGTTACGTTTCATACTTTCTTGAGAGCATAGTCTGTGACTATATAGGTAAATTCTCTTTTTGTTGAAGATCTTTTAAAAAGTGTATTTGGTGTATATTTAAAGTTATCATACAGATATCTGTGTGTTTTGGTAAATGAGCATATGAACTTAATTTTTGAAAAACAATTTCCCATAATATGTCAAAAATTTGACATCATATCCTAGAGAACTTCGACTGTTAGTGATTAGTTAGGACTGTGACTAGTTTCTTTGAGAGACGAGTGGAACTTTTAAAGATGATTGATGAATCTGTTTAATCTCATGAATGTAAGTGGCAGATGGGGACTTTCTCCATGAACAAGTGTATTGAGATAACTGTTTCCTGTTATAGATTTCACTTGAAATGTATGAATTTAACAGTGTCTTGCTTACAATCTGATTAATCTTCTCCATTAAATGTGTGTTTATCAATATATGCTAATCTTTCTTTTACCTAGGAGCTAATCAGTCTAACTGCATATTCCATCTATTCGCTTGAAATCTATACTTTTTAAACAATATATGAATAAGTACTTAACTTATAAATGCCTGGATTTTCTGGAATCAGGTGATGGATCTGGTGATTAATCTGCTATATTTACCGCCCGCGTACGTAGTACGACGGGAAGGTACTGTTTTCACAGGCATGAGTCTGTCTGTCCACAGGGGGGGGTACTCAATCCCATAATACTAAAAAAAAAAAAATCCCATGATGCTTTGCAACATTACCCATAATTCCATGGGGCTATATAAGGAGAAGCTCATAGGAGGAGAGCTCACTTGCAGCTGGGACATCACAGAGGTAACATCTAGCAAGGTTGCTGATGGGCTGGACTGAGT
>JBCAUG010175246.1:6192-19964 GCA_038406175.1 Haplosyllis leylae | reverse complement strand
GGTGAACCTTCTTCAAACTTCACAGAGTGATTCCTATTATCATTGTCTACAATTTGCACTATAATTTATTTCATTCGTGATGATTCGGTCAAGTGGGTACAGCAACCTTAAAGCAGTGGAGTTAACTTCAATAGATTCCTATTGACGTAGCAAGATTCAATCAACGAGTTATTGAAAATATGGGAGGAATAAATAAGCTTGCTGCAATCTGGCTTGGTAGTGGTTGGTATAAGAACCTGAATCTGTGTCTTAGTGGCTTAGACTATTGTGAACCCAAATCAGATTATTGCACTGTTTAGTAACTTCGGCATTTGCGTGATTTCTGGTATGGCTGACAAGAGGAAATAGGTCAAGAAAAAGATGGGCACCAAAGGATAATGTCCGGATCAAGTTTTAAGTCTTTCATTCCAATCTGCAGCTACATCCTTAGGTGTTCTTCAAGTGTACTTATTGGTGGCTCGTTAGAGTCACCATTAATTGAGTCGATAGGCCCTTAAAATATCGGGAAGATGTGAAGGGCCTTTGGCATTTTTATGATAAGCAGGCCTACTTTAAGCTGCATTTATTGGTTGGAATTTGTTTACACAGAATGCTGCCATGACATCATTTGGCACATGCCACAAATTGAGTCAAGGACGCAACGTCATTCTGTTTCATGGTCACCATTTCTCACACCTGAATGAAAATATTATTTACAATTCAAAACAGAGGTTCCCAAGTGTTTACAATTTATTTCACTGCACATCACAGAATGCAGAGAAACCTTTGCTGCTTTTCATTTTTAAATTTGCACAAAAATATGATTGGCAACATTATAGAATTTTATTTCCTTGAACAAATGAAATCAATCAGAGTAACCAAGAAAAACCACAAAACAACTTTTAATGTGTGACATTTCACAGCCATGAATACAAAGTTTCTTTGACAAAACATTTCATTTCCATGCCAGATTTAAATTATTCCAATTCAGTCCCTTGATTAATATTGGGAAAAACATCTTGTACAAATAACACTTATCATTGTGATGAGAACTTTTTTATCAGAGGTATTCCAATTTCAAACAGCAATGATATGTATGCATGCAGGTTCAATATCACCTGTCTGGAACAAGCTGCCTGGCTCAATACTTTCCCACTGACTGTTTGGTTGGCACTTTGAAGTTTTCATCAAAGTTTTTCACTTATTTAGGTGTAAATTAAGGAAGAAGTGGAAAAGAGGCTGCCAAACACACATTAATTAAATCTGAGGTTTGATTAGTTTTTGTAGGGATATGGTGTGCGCAGTGGCGGATCTAAGGAGGGCGCTAGGGACGCCACCCCCCCTCCCCCCTGTGGGTCCAATTTCTTTCATTTTCATGCAGTTTTCGGCAAAAAATTGGCAAAATAATACGTTGGCGCCTCCACCTTGGGGGTTGGCGCCCCCCCTCTTCTGGTAAATCCCAGATACGCCACTGTCAGTGCGAATCATAATTTCAAAGCCAAATAAACGAAAGCTTATTTTTTCAGGGTAATTTTCAATTAAATCACTGGGTTAAGTCAAGGAATACAAGATATTGTGAGATCCGAAGGTGGTGCTTCGCGTATCCCTAGCACATGTTTTCTATTTCATGATGTTTTTCAAGGAAAATTTGAGAAAATAGCGTGCCTTAGTGTTGGAGCTCCTTCTACGGGAAATACTTCCCCTACCAACCGTGTCCACTCCCCACCGCTGCCCCCCTTCTGAACCGCAACAGACGGATCAACCCTGGATTTTGTCATTTATGGCTGATATCACCTGTGTTCCTGAAAAGATAAAGTAACTGAACTGAAATGGTTCTGATAAATACAAGACTCCTCTCCTGAAAAACAAAGTCAGGGGTGTCACATTGGATTCGTACATTTATCCGCAGATTAACCCCCCCCCCCCCCCGTCTCCAGACGTTAACTTTTACGGATTTTATACGGATATCATCCCCCTGTCTCCAGACGTTAACTTTTATGGATTTTGTACAGATATCATGACACTGAGCCGACAGATGACATGTGACCTTCACCCTCGTCTTCTCACTGGTGAGACTCACCTCACATATTCCCCTTCGGAACATCTGACTTTTCTTAATTCAGCCATTTCAATTTGTTATTGGACTTGGGACCCCTCTTTTTCAAGTCTGCTGCCCTGCAAACCTTTTCACGCATTGACTGATATCAAAGTCAGTTCATTGAACGAATTTCACCAAGAAGGCTATACTGAGGGAACGTCAACTCTTTGTGCATTGTGAATTGCACTGGTGCTGAAAGCGCATGAATATTTTTGTCACCAGTTGAAAAAGAAACCTTTGCATTCATTTTGCTACTCAAAATTATGCGAAAAAGAAACAATAAATTCGGCACAGGCTGTTAAATGCCAGCCTTGCTTCTGTCTCCAAAACTTCATTCCTGCTTGATTCTCTTGTCGGAATTGAAATCTTGAAGGAGCAATCAATCACTGTGCACTTAACATTCTCCGTCACATCATTTCTAGGTGATTTGTCAAAGAAGAGCTTTAAAGGATTTAAAAGATTTAAAGCTAAATTTACAAACAAACACTGCGTCTGTGAATCTGTCATTCAAAATCTCATACTTCAATCACGGAACTTTATTTTGTGTTTTTTTTTTTGTGGCAAATAAGAAAATCCTTCTTTCTCATGGATTTTCCGTCTGTCTCTTACAATTTTAACGAATAATAGACCAAAATGATATACCATTCACTGCTAATTTACAATTCGAAAATTTGACGAGAGTCTTTTAGATTTCACTCTTTGATCAAATTCCCTGTACAAACTTTTTTTGACACAGTCGGTTTGTACAATAGAAAAAATTATCACTGCAGATCCAGGATTTCCCAGACGAGGGGCGCCAATCCCAAGGTGGGGGCGCCAACCTATTATTTTGTCAAATTTTTTTCTGAAAACTGCATGAAAATGAAAGTAATTGGACCCAGGGGGGGGGGGGCGCGTCGGAGCTCTCAATACATGGGATATAAGTCGAACGGAAGTTATATTGCTTCAATCTTAAATTGTTGGAAAATTCATGGTGTCATTTTCTCCCAAAATACAGTGACAAAACTCGATTACCAAGGAACTCAATGCAGTAATCTCTATCGTCGTACTGCTAAGTCATTTGAATTACATAGAAATACTCTTTAAACTAACCGTAATCTGTTCCGTAGATCCACTGAATTCAGTGAAGAGACCTTGAACGTTTTCGAAGAAAATCTTCAAATGCGCCAAGAATGATGAGAATTCTAACCTCTTCTGAGGTGATGAGTTTCACGCACACAAACCATTATCATTGAAGTCAAGCCGCATAACCGTCTGTAACACTGTTTATCTTGTGATCTGTTGTGAGAAACGCTTCCAAAACATTTGGCCCAGGTTCTTTCTGTGTGGTGCAATTCCCCAACGTTTGTTGCTGGCTCGTTGATTACTTAGGGGGGCTCGTAACATCCTGTCCCAAGATATTCATGAGCCTTCGGCAGTTTTATTATAATAAAATATTATAGGCCTACTTTAACCTGCAGTCATTTGTTTACACAGAATGCTGCCATGACGTCATTTTGCACGTTCCAGCAATTTGGTTAATGACGCAACGTCACATTTTTGTTGTTGTTCAGACTAGGGTCTGTGGCACTCAATTTTTTGATAGTTTTGGGAAGAAGTGGGGTTAAAAGTGGAAGGTAAAACGGATTTTTCACTAAACACCGGATAAACATAATATTCTTTTATCACTTTTAGAGCAGCATTCCAACAATGTATCACGTGAATCGTCTCTCTGCTGATTTATCAACCTTCATAGTTTTTATTGTCATCGCTACATTGAGTTGATGGGTCCCGATCGCTTTGAAAGGAGATAAGATCTAGCGTTATCACCCTGCAAGGAGATCGTAGACCTCTGATTGCTTCAGGACGTTCAGATCAATAAGACAATGTTATCACCCTGCAAGGAGATCGTAGAGCTCTGACTGCTGCAGGAGGAGGTTCAGGTCATTCAGACACTCTGTGATCGCCCTGCAGGGAGATCGTAGAGCTCTGTCTGCTTCACGAGGTTCAGGTCATTCAGACACTCTGTGATCACCCTGCAAGGAGATCGTAGAGCTCTGTCTGCTTCAGGAGGTCCAGGTCATATAGGCACTCTGTGATCACCCTGCAGGGAGGTTCTATAGCTCTGACCGCTTCAGGAGATTCAGGTCATTCAGACACTCTGTTATCGCCCTGCAAGGAGATCGTAGAGCTCTGTCTGCTTCAGGAGGTTCAGGTCATATAGGCACTCTGTGATCACCCTGCAGGGAGACCATGGAACTCTGTCTGCAGCAGAAGATTAAGGTCATTCAGACACTCTGTTATCACCCTGCAGGGAGATCGTGGAGCTCTGACTGCAGCAGGAGGTTCAGTTCTTTCAGACACAGTGTGATCACCCTGCAGGAAGAGCTTACAGCTCTGTCTGCTTCAGGAGGTTCGGGTCATTCAAACACTCTGTGATCACCCTGGTGGGGGACTGTGGGAGACATTGGCACAGTGAAATTTCTTTAAACTTATTTTCTTATTTTTCAGACAAATATGTTTGATGAAATTAATTTCTTTCTAATTCTAATTTACATATTATTAGAATTTTAAACTGTTTGTTAATTTCCTCTAGAAATTTCTATGGACAAATGACATTCAGAATGCATTGTTATTGGTCAACTGGTCACCACAATGCATTGCAATTGACCACAAAGGGTAACAATACAGCTGGTGATCAATGAAGCATAACTCTGTGTTTTGACGAGGTTTTTTACGTCACAACACGTCAGAAGCGTGTACTGCAACATTAATGTGAAGTTACACTTGAGATTGAGTGAACCGTTGAGTTTTTATTTGAAGTGGAGCAATGGTTCCAAAATAGATTCTTTGTGTGGACGATTGCAATTCCTTTTCACGCAATTCAAAAATATCGTCGTCGTTAGAGTTTATCCTTCAATCTCAGGTGTAAGTACTGCTTTAGATTTATTGCGACAACGAGATTCGCTTTCTGGCAACTTTCATACTCTTGAATTCAATGTGTGTGCAAGTGGGGGGCGGGAGGTTAGTTTGGGTGGTGTGAGCATGTGGGTGTTTCTGCCTCAATTGGGTCTAACGTACTGAACACAATGTCCTCAGAATCAAACATCACATCTGAAATTGGCACAATTCGTTAACTTCAAGGATGTAAATGATAGGAAAAGCTAGTAATGAACACAGGCCAGTTTGTTTTGTACCACTTTGTAGAGGAATTAAAGTTTTCTACGAATACTTAGAAAAATATAATGATTCGAATCACGAAATTGTAAAGCTTTTCCAATACCATTTAATTCCATACTTTCTGAAACAGATCAGTGTGATCCATCTCATGTCTGGAGGATTTTTATTTCATGCAAGTAAAGTATCTCATTAAAGACAAACGGCCTGTTCTCCCCCTGGTCTCCCTTTGTGTTGCAATCAATCTGGCCCTTTAATTGTTTGTTTTCGTGCCTGTGTGATATTCCTCATGGATCAGGCGCCGCTATCCAATCAGTTTCTATGGTGATTCACCTTGTAACGTCTTCCCGGGTTCGCATCCTTCAACCGACAGATATTTCTCAAGTATAGACGCGATCGAGGTTTTCATAAATACATTAAATTGGGAATTTTAAGGCCCTCCTGGTAGCAAATATATCTCCTAACAGAGAGTGCAATATTCCTACACTTACTTGTTCACCAAGCATGCAATGTGTATGATATATCCGTGTTTGAATACTGCAGAGAAGTCGTGATATCTTGTGCCCAGACATTTGTGCCTAAGACTGGTGTCTAGAAATAGCACTGCCATTTCCATGCATCAATGTTTCAGCGCTTAGCCACCAGGGGTTTTGACTCTGTGGGGCTCTGTGTTGAATGGGTTTTGTTGTCCCGGGCATTGCTGTGGTTTTCGTGAATAGAATCTAAACAGACCCTTTTTCGACTGAACAGCAGATGTTCGGATTATGCTCGTACTGCTAGAAATCAGAGACATTATTAGATGATAACAAACCGTTTACAGCAACGAAAATATAATGGGCATTTAAACCGCTTGCAAGTCCAAATCCCCCACTTTCGTCTAATTCCTGAAAAATCCGAATGGATGTGGAAAACTTTGTGTTTGCCCTTTTGATCTTCTTTTCTGTGTGTGTCTTTCCCATGGTAACTTTTAATCTATTGCCCTTGGGAGTTTGGTTAGTGATTATAATTCTACCAGAATAATTTCGGGAAAGCTTCCACAAATGAAGCTGGTTGCTGACAATAATGATTGCAAAAATAGAAATCTGCCAGAATCTGCCAGAATCTCAAACCATTTAGAAGCACAATCCTACATTTCCATGCGGGCCTTTAAATTTTACAGCTATAAGATACGGGAGTCTAGCAGTCACAGATTTGGGCAAGACATGGCAGATTCTGGCTGATCCAAATTTGAAATGTAATTCACAGACGAGGATATTTTGGTCTGTGGAATAAATTGCAGACAAATTATGACAAGTTAAATCTGATTGGCCCTGGCCTCTGCAATCCCTGTCTTGATGATTTATCACCATGAATTTAAACAGCTGACACGAACATCAATCCTGCATGGTGATCATTTAATGTTACTGACCTCCATGTTTATACATTGAATATGATTTTCACATCCATCAGCTTATATGTAACAAATGAGTGGATTGTTTACTATGATGTTTTCAATTTCAAGTGCAAAAAGATATTAGAGTTTTTCTATAATAATCATGGCAGAATCCTTCCAACGTTGACATACAATGGGTCGCAGCCATTGAATGTCAATGCTGGTAGAATTCTGCCAGGATTTGGCAGAAAATTATGAATTATAGAAAAACTCGACTGTGCTACGAGAATTCAGTGGTACAATTTGTCATTCTGACTTATAGCTTTCGTTTTATTTTGTTTTGTTTTTCTTTTTAGGAAAAATAATTTTTAAAAACGGATTCACATTTTCGTTAAAAGAGAAATCGTAAAAATACCTGGAGGTAGATTTCATTGTAGTGTACAGAAATAGGTACTTATGTTTCTAATCGAAAATCGGTCTTATTGACACAAAACTGTTGCTATCCAGCGGGGCTTTTGTCGGAGTGTGGTCTTGACCCACTGCTAATCAATATGCATGAATTGTTATTCTCTCTGACACTCAAGTCCTTAAGGCTCAGTTGAGCTTTTCACAAAGTAGTCGAAGTTGGAAATAATGCCAATACTCACATCACAACTATGTGGGCATGTGTTACTTTGGAGATCTTTAACACCTTTATGTGGTCACGCCCTATTGGTTCTAACTAAATCAGTCCAAGGATCAAGAGTGCAGGAATAAAAGACAGTTTGAAGATCTCTCAAGGAACACATGCCTGCATGGCTCAGAGAAGAGCATTAGACCTGAATGGCTGAGGTCCTGGGTTCAATACTCAATGGGGTAACATTTTGTTGCTGGATATTTTGCTTTCATGTAGTAAAGCCTCCGACGTCAATGCCGCCAATTTTGATTTCACAGACCTCCTTTTACTTCAGTGAAAAAACATGAATTCTAATCTGCTGTACTATTATTATTTCAGCATTGTAGTAATTTAAGTTTGTGTGAACCATTCGCTCGGAGTTGGAAGATGTAATCGGTATCACAAGGTGTGGTAAACAAGCCATTCGAATTTTCCCTTAATCGTAGGTGAGGGCATTTAACAAATTTGTCAAATTAGTTAAATGCAATTCAAACTCGTGGTAGTCAATAATAGTTATCAATCTAAACGAGCAACAGTAAATTCACTATGGTTTGTAATAAATGCTAAAACACTAGCCATAGTGAATTTTCTATTGCCCATTTGGATTGATTATCATTATTGACTACTACCAGTTTGAATTGCATTTAACTAATTCCACAAATTTGTTAAATGACCTAACCTACCATTAAGGGAAAACCCGAATATACCTGCAAAATTAGTGTTTCAACGCGGACACCTGTAGCGATGGAAGGATAATCTTCGTGACATCCGAAATCTCTCCTGACAACACTGACACTAGACAATCTAGTTTTTCACGATAAGCATATCTGAGAGATCTCTCAGATATTACAGATCTTTAAGTGGATTTCTTCTCCTTGCTGTTTCATGTGTTAATGATTTGACAACGTGTCCACAATCTAGCAAGTACTGGAAGTATTAAACAACCCTTACATTTAAATTCTAAATTGTAATTATTCTTAAAAATTAAATTATATTTCTGTGAGATCTGACAGAGCTGTCAGATTTGCCTATCGTGAAAGTCCCCAGTGGCTGTTTATTTGTCCCTAAAACACTTTAAGGTAAAAAGGCTATTCATAAAAGATGAAAACCACTGTCCTATAAAGAGCGTGTTTTAAACAAGTCACTCTTTATTTTCTGTCCTAATAATGCATAAATAGGAGTTTGTTTTATCATCTACATCAATCTGCAAATACTGACACCAGGCAAGGGCTTTTTAGAATCTGGAGAAATTGACATGAGGCAAGTACTGTTTATTTGTCCATAAGTAAGTTAATTGCCCGACATATTCATATTCATCAGCGTAAATAGATAAGAGGAACTTTTGACATCAAACGGCATGCTGTGCTTTGATGTACCCGCAATCGGGTTTTTCACGATACACGTTTCTGTCAGATTATCTGACAGATCTCTACAGAAGGAAGAGCAAAAAAAATTCGTCAAAAATTGCCCCCCGTGGGGTTTGAACCCAGGACCTCTGGATCATCATTCCTATGCCTTACCAACTGAGCTAGGCAGGAATCTGTTGGGCAGGAGATTTCTGAAGTGAGCTTTGTTTCATGGACCACTTCACATGTTGGACTTTGTTCATTTCTAGAATCAATACAACATGACTTAATGATTCACACAGACAACCAAATAGTGATTTAGCTCAGTTAGTAAGGCATTGGAGTGATGATCCAGAGGTCCTGGTTTCAAACCCCACGAATTTTTTTTTTGCTCTTCACTGTAAGAAGATTTGTCAGAAAATCTGACAGTAGCGTGCATCGTGAAAAACCCGATTGATGTTTAATTGATCGTATTTGGCCTCCAAATGTAATCTATGTGAAAGTAAATCTCCTGATTGAATTCATCTGTGAGAAATCAACAGATCAATATCGTAACATTGACACATTTGGTCACAAAGAAAATCAGGTTTTACAACCCGCATCCAAAGGATGGGGAAGGCGCTGTTTTCATAGATGTGTGTCTGTCCACAGGGGGAGGGGTACACCTGTCCTGGTCCTGGCCCCACCCCTTCTACCCGGCCAGGACCATGACAGGGTACCTACCCCCTCGCTGAACAGGGCCAGGATAGTGTATCCCACCCTACCTCTTCCCCCTAACAATGATCAGGACACAGTACCCTTACCCCTCACCCCTCCCCTAGGACCAGGACAGGGTACTCCTCACCCACTCCACCCCAACCCCATACTCGCTGGATCAGGACAGGGTACCCCACCCCCTCCCACCCCACCTCCCCCCACCCCACCCTACCCCAAGTAAGACATGCCATGGGCAGGATTCAGCGCGGACGGTATGTCTCTTGCGTTTTCACGCAGGAGGACTTTCTTGTTTCTACTGGAATGATTTGTGTATTTTAGCCAAAATTTTGAAGTGGTAAAGATCGATCAGTAGTAAATTAGGATTTAGAAAATTCTTTATCAATAAGATCGAATATGGCAGCATGAATTCAATTCACAATGATGCCTCCATTTTCACTTTTCGGGATGGACATTTGGATTTCATTCATATTCCATCCAGCCCATTGATAATAAACTAAAAAAAAACATCATTTTGTCCTTACAACCATTTTCGTAATATCTTAATTGTGGTTCCATAGTTTTTCTTTCATTGTTCTCATTGGCGGGTCCAAGGGGGGGGTTCAGGGACACAAATTACGGGGGACGGAAAATTGGCTAAAATAATAATTGATTTGTTCTAGTTGCCCCCTCCTTTGGGAAATCCTGGATCCGCCACTAGTTCTGGATATACAATTCCAAACTCTGGAAATGAACACCAGATGCTGTGTGAGTTACAGTAAACTCTGTTCGTTTTGAAGCAAAACTTCCTTTAAAGGAGTGGCCTCCATCCGTCTGTTTTGTTTTTTGTGACAGAATTTCTCCCGGAACATGGCAGGCAATGCAGAACAGATTCTCATACTTGGAGCAAATCCATAGTTATGTAAGGTCAAGATTATATAAAATGTCTGTTTGGGTAATTTGGCCTGATGTGGATAAGGTACATTTTTAGTGGATTTAAAATATCAGTGGTGACAGGGGGATGCGATTCCCGGCCATTGATTTTGAATCTCCGTTTCTTAGCCGGGACATGATTACGGACACACGTGCTGTCGACGAGAGTTTTGTTTCCAATTAACAACTGCATAAAATGCCCCATATGAGTTCGAGGGTGCAGGGAACACGCACTTCTTCCTGCTGTAAAATTCTGGATCTGGATCTGGATTCAGGATTCTGTGGCGGGTCCAGGATTTTCCTAACGGCCTGTTCACATCGCCTGTCCGGTTTATTGTTTTTGATTCCGATATTCTTTCAGATTTAATGGGTTGTAGACAACATGTGCAAGGTGTTCATACTGCTCCGATTCCAATTTTCTTTCTGATATGAAAGGGTGTTGTACCTATTTGGTTTCTAATATCAGAGAATAACACAGGCTTCTTCGTAGTAAATATGTGATGGAATCGGAATCAGAGTCATAGATGTGCCTCTTTCTGCATATTATCGAATTCGAAAGAAAATTGGATCGGAAACGCAATCGCTCAGTGTGAACTGGCCGTTAAGAAGGAAGCCAAGCCTCAGATACCCCTGTTTTTGCCAAAATGTCTAAGAAACTGTGTGAAATTAAAGAATTTTGTGTCCTTTTGGAGTACACCTTTCTCAGATCATCCTGAAGGATGAGTCTGTCAAATCTTGATAATATTAGTGGTTTGACATCTTTCCCATCCCTGTCTGCAGTAATCCACTGGTTAATCCATCAACACGGGGAACCGAGCGATAATGTGTTGATAACCGTGACACGAGGACAGCAGGAATCTCCCGGAGGAGTCAGCTGATAAACTAAACCAGACAGAGGAGTATCCCACAGAAACACTGGACAGATTCATTCCATGTAACACTGTGAGAACGAAAACAGTTTTAACCGTTGCCATTTATCCATCTTGATCATCTGTTGATGAAGGGGTGGGCTTGATGGGGCTGGGAATCAAAGGGAGCAACAGTTCTTCCTGACCCTGGTCTGTACTGGAGGTAACTGGGACTGTGGATAGCTTCCTAGTGCATCAGGAGATTGAAACAGAATGACACCAGTGGCGGATCCAGGATTTCCCAGAGGAGGGGCGTCAACCTAATATTTTACCCAAAAACTGCATGAAAATGAAAACATTTGGCCCAGTGGGGGGGGGTACCTGTCCCTTGTGATTGTCCCCTTGGATCCGTCAATAGACACACACACACACACACACAAACAAGGAGGGGCAGTTGAACGCAAAATTGAGGACACCAACTTGTTTTTTTGGACAATTTTCCCCAAAAAGTGCATGAAAATGAGAAAATTCGGACCCAATGGGCACTTGCATCCCTGCTTCACATCCCCCTCCCCGGGATTTACATGTTAATGCAGTTTTTTCTGGAAAACTGCACAATTAATAAGTTTGGGACAAGAAGAGCCCCTCCTCCAGGAAATCCTGGATCCTCCACTGATTAGACGACATAGTTCTCTTTAAGATCAACGTCATCAACAACCAATCCACATGTTTGCGGCACGATTCTACTTCGGAGGAAATGCGTCACTGTTCAGTGTTTGAAGTGACTGTTTCTGGATGGAGAATGCCTTTAAATACAAAGAGAATATTAAATAAACCATTGCGGTATCACTTCAAAACAACAAGCGTCAAATTTGACAACATTGACAAGTGAACAAAGACAAAACGGTTCCATTGCTTTGGATGCAATTTAATTGTCAGCTCCGTGACAAAGTGAAGGAAAAGATGATTGCGTTAATAATCTTAAGTTGTCAATGATTTATTTAGATAAAAGAAAAGATAATCTCATTAAAACAATCCCATTGTAAAAGGAGTAAGAGCCCATTTACATCCAACGACAGCGATGCGTCTGTGACTTCGCTGCGACATTGCTCCGAATGGGTTGCAAAGCCATTTCCAAGCGAGAGATAAATTTGACACTTGCATTGATGCTGACACTAAGTGTAAGAGTATAGGACAGAATTCACACATTTGATTTGGGAGCGATCTCACAGCGGCTTTGCAAACGCTGGATGTAAACGGGCCCTAAATCGACGTCAATCATATTTTACTCGAATTTCATTAAAAAGACTAAATTTCCCACAGAGTTTCAATCCAAGATACGAGTTTTTAATGGCATTCATTGCAAAACTTTGTGGAACTTTCGTTTTTTCATCTAATTCAGTATTTACCAGCAACGAATCTAGGAGCACACTGATCAACCCTCACTCTTCTTTCACAATCAAGTTTTTCTTACTAACATTCTGCAGAAATTCTACAGAATTTTTTTTGAAAATTGTAAAAAATGGTATTCAAAGCTATTACCTCTTGAGTGAGAGGCAGAGATTCTAGCCCAGCATGAGAAAGACACAGGCAACAAAGAGAACATTTAAATTGATCCCAGTTCATGCTTCAGTGGTTTATCAGATCCTATAGAATTCTACAGAATGCATCTTCTTCAAAAGGAAAAACTCGAATGACTGATCTCCAGCATGTACGCTTTACTCGTAAATTTACTTTCTTGAACAAAAAGAAGAGTTAGGAATTATAATGACAAATGCAATCTTCGCAAGGTTTTTTTTTACAAATTACAAGTTACAGAGTTTATTATCTTTAGGTCACTCCATAATTTATCACATCTCAAATATTACCCAACCTTGATTCTTGTGTAACTCCCAGTCCATTGCACGCGAATGAGCAAGACATTTAACTTCAAACACGAAGAGACACTTTGAACATTCACATGAAAAGAAAGGAAGTACCCTCCGCGTGATTCAGAACTCAATATTTCAAACTTGAGATTTGCTCTTGCTGTATTTTTCAAAGGTTCCTTTTCTGTTTTGATCACATGCGTGCGGTAGATTCCTTTCCGTGTGCATCAAACAGACAATATCGTGAGTTTTTGAAGGAATAAACAGAATGTCCTGAAGGAGGCTGGGGAATTTATTTCCTGAGGGGCAAAGCCCTGACGGAAATAAACTCCCTAGATCCCTGAAGGACATAATTCTGTTTATTCCTGAACAAAACTCATGATATTAAGTTTATTATGTGTGCTCAAAAAAAAACATCAACAAAAAATTACATTTTTTCTTGTTTTTATACAAGGGATTCCCCAGGATGACATTATTATGACCTCATAATGATGTTATAATGACGTCATCCTCTGGAATTAACAGATTTATTTCCTCCGAGGAAATAAACACTTTTATTGTGAGTATTTTTTGCATTGGCGAGATAGCAGCATAAACTAGTTTGTCAGTGTCAAGGATATAGTTACAACTGCACTCAAAACAGCTGCATTGCTTTGAAAGGATACCGTTAAATCAGAGAAGGAAATTTCGTTTCAAATGTGTGTGAATCCCATTTTAATTCAGCAACTTACTTTTGCTTTTACCGCCCGCATCCGAAGGTAATAGTTTCAGTTTGTTTGTCAATCCACGGGGGGGGGGTTGGGATTCACCGGGACCAGTCCAAA
>JBCAUG010175245.1:0-35588 GCA_038406175.1 Haplosyllis leylae | reverse complement strand
CCGCTGGTCGGCTGGGGCATGGTATATATACAAGGTCATGCAGTGGCCTTGGCCTTGGTCGGGAGGGACTCCGACAGTTTGAATTTGGAAAGGAGAATTTTATGTTTATCAATGCAATGTCGTGTGTTTGGTATCCGATCAGATATTGACAAGCAGTGTAACTAACGTTCTGCTCAGCGATAATCATTGATAATTTATTGACTGAGTCGAATTCCCCTTTTGTTTATTTTAATAAAACTCAAGACGCACGTCGCCTCCTTACTTCTAGATTAAAAGCTGCTTAATTCGGGTTTCTATCTAGTTAAGGCACAGGATTTCATAATGACGAAGGTTGGGCAAGGCAATGAGAAAATTCCCCCAACGGGATGCTATCATAATCACAAAATGGATATACAAGCCCTGTAATTATCAAGTCAACTTTTATTTGATGTAAAATGTGGGGCCAAGTGGAAGAAATAAGCTGCATCCGTTCCCTGCAATAGCTGCTTGCTTCTGGTTGTTGATTTTTAAAGGCAGCTTCAGAAAAAAAGAAGTATAATCAGCTCAAGGAAAATGAAGTTTAAAATAAACTTTAATTGAATATGACTGGGTGTCTTTTAGCTTTGAAGCATGACACATACGGGAAATGTTAAATTGAAAAATACACGTCTAAGCACTGTTTGGTTCATGTACCAAAAACGAGTTCTAATGAGGCACGCTTTTCGTGCGAACATTTTCTTTGAATGAACGACACGACTCACTTAGGCTTCATTACAGCTTCTTTGTGAAATGTAAATAAAACCGAGAAACGTTAATCCCATTTTAAAATGAAAATTCATTCGCGCAAGGCTGTCATCAGTGGAGGATTTGCAGAAAAAACTGCAATGTCAAAAAGAAGAAGAAAACATATCTGTAGTAAATTGCGGGTCTGTCGGTCACAGATGAGAGACCAGAGAATCGAGGGGAAAGAAGATGCTTTGCTTCAAAGCAGCTAAAAACTGGCAGCCACACGCAGTACGAGTGCATCGTACATGTTTTGACGGTGGTAGGGCCTGGCTGCTTCGGGCACCGGAGCTGTTCTGTGCCGCTGGCAGATGTAATGAGGCGTGGAGCATGTACCGGCTCGGGAAGCAGTTTGCCTGAACTACACGCTTGGCTACTCAAAGGCTTCGGGAGCTTTGCGAAGCACTGACCCCAGCCCCCTGCGTACTCTTTCTTTCTTTTGACTGATATATACCTGCATGTAGCGAGTGGTTGGTCTTCAAAAATCCTTTTCTGAATTTATTGCAAAGATTGCAATAACCGAGTGTAAACTTCTTTTTTTGTGTGTAAAGGAACTTTGTTCGACGTCTAATTTATTATCATGTTCATGAGTACATGCTACCTAGATTAGAAAATGCTTAAAAAACATATATAAGACATATATAAAACAGGCACACTTGAGAGATTTCCGCAAATTTTATTTCCGTGCGAGTAATTGAATGTTTATAATTATATAATTTCATTTGGAAGCTCCAGTATTCAGATTGAGTGGGTAAAATCGACAGTAAGTTGGTTAGTCCATTTGTTTAGAGGAACTGCTATTAAATTAGAAAAGCGACATGGTTTGCGTGAAATCTCATTACTCTCCGTTAAAACACATAAATTTGCAGGAAATGTTTGGTGTGGTCTGACCCTTTCTTGTGCTTTCCCAAAACTGCAGGCCGAACAATGGTAAAATCTCTCTTGGGCAAATGCAAGATACATATTTTAACGGTTATTAATATCACGTGTACTGATAGACTGTTCTATGACTCAAAAGGTAGCATGAAGTTCGCAGGACCACTGAAATTTTTGTCCTCAGTTGACGAAGATGTTGTGTGTGTGAATAATGATCGTTCAACCTCAGCCCAACACCTGAAGAGTAAATGCCACACCAAATATGACGCCTTTTGAGAGACTTTTTGTTTCCTTCAACGTTTTTGCAAATTACTTTGATATTAATGGAAGAGTTAAAATTGGCAGTTTAAACATGGTTAATGGGCCATGATTTATGTTAATACATGTGTGCCTATAGTCCTAACAATAATGCTGCACAAGGCAAAAAGCACATGGCCTTCATACTTCTGCATGTTATCAATATGAAGCGATCATCCAAATTTAGATGCTTTTACTAAACTTGGATGCCATGGATATGAGTTGAGGTACATGTATCTTAATGGCAAGGAAAATCATTTCATTTTGCAATGCAACGAAATAAATTCTCGTCATGAGGACGGTGCCATGAAATAGAGATAATTACACAAAAATGACTCAAAATTTGAAGTTACAGTCTTGATAATATGATTAATTACTGCATCAAAGGTTTGAAATTTTCAAACAAGTGACGTTTGCCAGCTGCCCAGAGGGCTGTTGAGTCATGTAACCAACAGCAACATCCAATGAGATGTTTTGTACCATCGTTGTGTTGGCAAAGGAGGATGGTTAATTAGAAGTAACCGTTACTACTTAAGCTGCCTGCAAGTGCAGCTGATGCTGGCCAGGATTTAGAGCAAACCTTTTTGGCAGCCAAATTTTACAAATGAGACATTAATATCAAATTTTACACACATGTAAATTAAATTCAAAAAGAAAGCTTCAAAATTTGATATCTTATTATTACAAGATTCAAACTGAACCACAGCCCATTGTGTAGAGCACGCCAATAGATGCATCAAGATGTGAATCTAAATTTATCTTTAAGCGGCATCAGCGAAGATGTATGGGTACCAGAATGAATATAATTTTGCTCGGAACATTTTGCCAAAGGCCATATTTCTCCCAATTTTAAAAAGCGGTTATGACATGTCTGTGGGAGTTCATTTTGGAAGTCAATACCTTTTATGGCCGTCTGTGACTGTCCACGATGAGGTCATTTGAGATGTATTCTCCTCCCCAGAAGGAGATGTCAAAAAATCAGTCTTAATTAAGAGGGAAATTAAGAGGTGCGGCAGTTGATAGGTGCCGGAAAGGGTCGGACAATAACCATGGATGCTGTGGTTGTGTAATGGACACTGGCCAGTGATAATTACCCCTTTGTAAATGGAGAATTTTTACCCAAGGGATTTTACCTTTCCTCAGCTGAGAGCACATTGGACAATAGCGGTGAAAAGTATTGCAGAAAGCTAAAAAGTAATGCTTGGTATGGGCGACATACCAGACCTACAGCAAGTGTTTTTAAATGCGGGTTCTTTGAAAAGTGGGAACTGTATTGTTCAGTCCTGGGTGGAAGTTGATATCAAAAACAGAATCTCCCTTATCTCATCTCATTAAAATGTATCCTAAACGATAGACGATAGAATTTCTGAAATTCGTACTGTGCAAGGGGCAACTGGAATGCAATTTAAATTGTAATAAACGAGCTTGCCAGGTGCTTGCTTTGTGTTCTCGAAAGTCTCCTGACAGTAATATCATAAGCATATTTCATATTTGAAATTTGGCCATTTTAATGAATGGCTCTGTTTGTGTACAGTTTTTGCGTTCATGTAATTATCTTGATACGGATGCACCATCTTGTACGTGTGTGGGAAACAGCCTTTTCAAGTTCAAGCTTCAGTGGCACCAAATCCCTTCTAATTCAGAACGTAACGAGAAAAGAAGTTGAAATAAAAGCTCTTTTTACTTTTTGAAAGCGATGTTACAACATATTTTTATTGTGCCCAATAGAAATTTCACTAATAGCGGAAATGAATTTTTTAGATTTAAATTATTTTATGAAAAGAAAATTCAGAAATGAAATTATGTGGGTGCCATAAAGGATGTATAGGGAATAGTCGGATTTCAAATTCAATATGCCAATGTTTGACAACAATGTTTAATATTGACACGGGTCAAATTCACACCAAATAATTGTTGGGACACATTTAGAGAACAGTTTTTGTGCCAACAACTTTTAAACCATTTCCTGCAACAGGGTTTTGGCATTCTGCCTCTTTATCCAACTTTTGCTTGTTAAAAATTATTTTTATTTCTCAAACACGAACTAGTTACCTGTTCACCAATGTTTTTTATGTAATTCACACATTGATGTGAATAGTGTTTGCCAGCCGTATGTTGGAACTTTTATGCGGTTTATCTCTCATAAATGTGTTTTGTTAAGTCAGCAGTAGTAAACTGTGACCTTACTAAATCTGGATACGTGATTTATCGATAGCCATGTTTATGTTCCTGAAAATGGCATTGTTTTTGTTAAGTAGTATCCTCAATATGTACAACAACAAAGCCAGGTGAAATTGTACGATACTTTCGTTTCATAGAAGAAGCTTCTTCATATGTTGCGTTTGGCAGATACCATATTGTTGATTGTGCCGGTGAATCTCATCTGCACAAAGAATAGACACAGATTCATTTACACTGTCATGTAAATAATGCAAAGGAAAGAGGACCTTTGTTCATTGACTCGTGTAATTATCGCCATGGTAAATTGTCAATCTCCATGCTGCTGAAGAATTATGAGATTCTGTAGAAAAAGGGCGGCTGTATTGAGAGATGCAACCTCTAATTGGGCAGGTGTCTAGTTCGTAGGGCAACTAGAGTCCAGATGTCACGCAGAGAAGAATAGCGGCGACTTTAATATTATTCAGTCGTGATTTTTTCGAGTTTTTTCGGTTTGTTTGATGCATTCTGAAGAATGTTGTAGTTCGTTTAAGCTTTTTCAACGCAACAAAGACTATAAATCATATCGCGGAATATGTTTGTTGTTATTCAGTGATTAAGTGATCGCAAAGGTCGGTGTTAATTGATGGCATAGTCGAGTTTGCGCAATGCCAACTGATTGTACAAGCATTTTGATATCGCGCCTCAAAAATGTCTGGACGTTTGATTGAGTTGAAACACTAAGGTTTCTGATACACTTGCCAACGAAAAATTCCTTGCTGCTTGTAGTACTTTCCAGCAAATTATATTTTTACTCTCTAAATTACGGGTCCAATTCTGATTTAATTTTGAGAAGTATCAAAATTCTTGAGACTGTTTACGAGTGTTATGATTAGCAGCACAACGAACAAAACTATTTTAGGAATTGTCTGGCCGCTTATACTAAATGGACCGATTTTCCCTTCATTTAGAATTTCCTCCGCCTATTTTGACTTCTAAGAAAAAATACCAAGGAAAAAGTTAATGACTGGAAATGGAAGAATCTTAGTTGCACTGCGAGATTGATTAAAGTGCCGTGATTTTTCTTTTTTGATTCCTGGGATCTCGCCGCATTAGTTTCATGAGCTTCCATGGGCGTTAGTGCAGGAGGAACAAAATCAGTTATGGCTCATCAATGTGTTGAAATTTGAAATAGAAATATGGGCAAAAATAAACGGGGTAGAAAAGGGATTGAATAGAAAGGGTAGCTCATACGGACAAGGGAAACCAATTTGGATTTGTGATTTATTGATCTCGATAATTTGGAAAAGTAATTGACATGAAATTGTTTTCAGGGGCTACATATTTATGTGGGGTTATTGACAAGTCCCTGACATGGCGCTTTTCACGAAAAGAAACATTATGTCGGGAAAATGGTCTGGAAACACTCAAAAGTCTCAAGTGGAGGAAGGCTTGTATTGGTTATTGGAAAACCCTTCTTGTGAAGAGGTTCTAACCCCATAGCCTTGGTTGTGTCGCTACAAGAAGGGCATGACCAGACATATGGTGGATTCCCACAGGAAAAATCATAGGAAACAACCTCCTTATTTTGAGTCAGGTTTTCTTGTTTTTGGTCCCTCAACACTTAATATTTACGCCTTTCAAAGCAGTAAGCATCTTTTCAGAAGGTACATGGCATCCTCTTTTCGCTGTATCGTACAGTATGGACACGGCTAAAGGTTTTGGTCTCGTGGGACCTCACGGCCATGCATCCATTCATAGAAAATGCTTTAGCGCTAATTGCTTATCACCTAGGGCAAGAAACCGTTGTGACCTTTTCAAAAATAAGACATGACTGACTGACTGCAAGTATCACGAAGGAGTGTTAAAACATTTGTTTTTCTTCTCCCCACATAAGAGCCAATTCAAAATTGTGGCTAGGATCTAGAAGCAAAATTGTGAAGGATTCTGGGTGGCTTCTTTACCGTAATTGTGCATGTATATTTAAATTGTCTGCAGCAAATTCTAGCGAAAGCATAGAATGAGTAATTTCTGTCTTGTAAGTGGAAATTTTAGGTGTTAAGTAAAGAGCAAATAATGACGTAGAAGAAAGGCAATGTTAAATTCTGGTAAGTCCCTAAAAGGCACTTGAAATCTTTCAAACACTCAGCACCACCACGCGACAAAAAAGAGCCTCAATCATGACCAAATCATGGACTTGTTACGAATAATGTTCATCTCTGTGTCTCAGAATGTTTACATGGATTCTCACCATTGCTCAAAGTCAAATTGACTTGGTGGTATTTGTTTGTGGCTGCGTGGCGGTCCCTTTGAAGTCCGTCCTTCTTTGGGTCAAATGAGGTCTGGGTTTTTGGGGAAGGCCAAAACTGTCTGCCACATGTAGTGTATCCCGTTCATCGCGAATGGAGGGATACAAGTAATGTTCGTCTAATTCTCACTGCTGCCTCTTGTTAAAGATATTCCGATCGTCAAATAAAACAACGGTACTGACTTCTAAAGACACAATGACAAGCAGCATACTTGATAATCGCAGCATGAAAATATCGGAAAAGGCATTTTCTTCTGTTAGGGAACTGAGAAGAATGCTGTAAACCCTTTTACCTTTTGATTTTAAACCTTTAAAATAGTGAATCGGCACAATTTCAAAGGCGTTGTTAATATTACATAATTTAAGTCACTAGATCTTTTCCGTCTTTAAATATCTAGGGCCTCTTAGAGAAAAGCAGATCCCACAAACGTAAAAACATCATACCTTTGTCATTGTCATAAAGGCTTTGTTCCTCCAACTGTAATTATGACACTGTAATGTCATTCATTAGGCCCGGGAAAGAAAATTATCAACTGAAGCTTATTATACCCATGTAGAAGTTGGTGGCAAAATTTCGGGTATTAAACGAGGATGTTGAAAATGGTAAGGTTAAATGAAATTGATGCAACATCGTGGGTACTCTTGTGCAAATTTTCGTCCAGACAATTTACAATAATGTCATCAATAATGGATTGAAGTATCTGAGCTGTCCAACTTGAAACCCAACTTTTTGAAAATGTCTACTAGATGTCAAGCGGGATCTCTGCAGAAAAAAAGTATATTTCTCATTTGACAGCACACACACTTAACATATATGTGCAAAGAAGGCAAATATTCATTTCCATTTGAGATTACCTTTTGTATGGGGCCCCTAAAAATTGCTGCGTGTTTGTTTGCTTGAATTTGTTTGTGCAGGATACCTCGTGTATTATGTTGGCCAAAAAGTAAAGCGAGCGCTGTCCTTGTTTTAAGTATGTATGATTAAGGCAAAAAGGTACAGTTGGAAAATATTTCATCTTTTCTCAAAGTTAGTTTTAAGTAAATTTGAATTTCATGACAGTCATGAAAAGTACACATGTCTGTATGAAATGGAGTGGTAAAATGCTCGAGTGGTCTGGAAAAATCTTGCAATTGTTGAAGATTTAAAGACATAAATAGGTCTTTTACAGCTACATTTCATCGTTTCTTTCATGGCCCTGAGGGTTGCATCTTTATGGAATTTCTGTTCCCATTCAGAATGCTAAGGCTTGATTTTTACCAAGTTCTGACAGCATTTTGTAATATTTAGGTCGTGGAGGTTGGCCCATTTCTGGCTCGAAAATGATAGGTAATGCTCTTTGTTCAAATGTTAATAACCCATTATTCCTCTGCTTTCTTCTTACTTTGATAACAATTGCTCCAGCATGGTTTATTCTCAAATGGGGAGAACCAAAACCTGCTTACTTTGATATTTATGTGACATTTGTACAAAAAGACACTTAAAGCGGGGTAAAGTTATATGTTCTTTTACAAATATGACAGGCCAATGTTTTGTTACGGAAAAAAGGAGAGCACTTGTAAACACTTGAGTCTGGCTCGACGTTGGAGCGAGGTAGATTAGTTTAGGAATAAAAGTTCTTTTCCCGTCGAAACACATTTTACCGATTGAAGAAAATATAATGTGTAAAAATACCAGAGCAGCGAGACAAAAACTGTAGAAAGTATCCCTTCGATTATTCCCACCAGCTTTACACGGTAACTTCTAATAACCCAATTAGACATGAAAGAGCCGAGTTAACACGAACACAAAGACCTTCTCCGTCGTCAGATTTTTTAAAATGTACCACTCAACAAGGATGTTTTCAAGGATCATGTCAGATTTTATTAGCCGGAACTACAGGTTGGCTATCGATAACCAAATTTGTGTTTGCAAGATTTCTGATGCAGAAAAAGACTTTGCACGGAAAGATATTGAATTCTGAGGAATGGTTTCAAAATTATGATTGTAACCAAATGATGATGCACCTGAGAGATAAGTGCATTTATGGCACCACTTCTTGCATTTTTGCATTGAACACTGACAAAGTGGAAGCGAACCTCTCAGCAGCAGAGAAAATGTGATTTGGACTTTGCATGACAGCGAAGGCACGTGGCATTTAGGGTCGTGTCGCACTACCTCCCTCGTCCATATGCACTGGTCAGGCCGTGCCTTTGAAGTCTGACCCCGGACATCATCGGAAAGCAGTCGTGGGTCGGGGCCCGTTTTGCCGATTCCTTGACATCCAAATAACAGTTCACGTCCCCCTTCTCCCTGTATTCCACTGATGGATTTTCGAATCGATGGTAATTTTCTCCATGTTCGGTACCTGCAATTTTGATTGAGGATTGGAGGACAAATCCAAGAAATCTTTTTAGCACTGCTGCTTCGGAATAAAAAAAATCCCCCCCCCCCAAATAACAAAGGAAAGCAAAACGTAAATACTCGTAATGCGTAATGAAGGAAATATACTTCGGCCTAGTTTGTAAGGAGAGAGGAAGTGGAGTATTGTGTCGCATTGTCTTTCTTGTGCGAGCACATTTTTAGACTTTCCTGCTTAATGAGAGGAAATCACGATTAAATGATATTAGGGAGTTTTTTTGCTGTGTCTTCGTGTAGAAACGAAACATGCATTGGGGCAATTATTATCTTGATGTCTGATGTTGCTGCTTCGTTTATCCTTTCATCGGTTGAACATGATCGACGGTGTCTGATGTCCCCATATCACAGGATCCGTAGAAACACGATGCGCCGTAATACATGATAGAAGGTGGAACCTTAGTAACCCAGTATTTAGATGCAGTGTTTTGTGAGAACACAGGGAACACACAGATAAAATTACCGTTCAGGTGTGCCACCATGTTTGTTCAAGGTTGTGTATTTTTAAAACACATAACATTTTTAATGATTGAGCAAGTCAGGTGGGAAGTTAACACGAAGACATGTCAGTGGTTGTGCCGCAGAGATGAACTGAACAGTCTCAAATTAATTCAATTATTGCTTGCTGCCGATTGAATTTGTTGTAATGTATTGGAATTAGATATTCCGAGAACAACGTGCAGTTAGTTGAACGGAAAGGGATAATGTGTCCAGTTTTTGGCAGTAAGAGATATCAATAGCCCTTTCCGTTGCACTTAAGGAGACCTTGCGGGCTGGAATTTGAGGTCGATATTGAAGAGGCGAGGCATAATGTTATCCATATGGAAAACCAAGAGGACGCCGAAATGATTTTATTCACACATCCAGAAACCATATCTATTTACAGCTGTGTAACGTCCTCTCTGGTAAAAAAGTGTAAAGTTTGAATCGATTTGAAACTTGCTGATAGTCACCCCAAAAGTGTGTAAATATACAGTGTGAAGATTTCAACAGTAAAAAGCAATAAATCGAAATCGCACAGATCCAGCTTGACCCCATCCAGTTGCTAAATGCTATTGATCAAGTGCCCAGAACAATTCTGGATGAAAGATCTTTTCTGAGTTTAAAACCCAGGAGCTTGCTGGAAGAGCTTTTATGTCTGCACTCCACAGAAGCCTGTTCCATTGCCGCGTATGGTAAACGTAGTCAAGTACACTACATGGTCAAAGGGATAGTATATCTGAGGTCAAAATCACCCTTTCGATGTATTTAGGTCCATTAATGGGGGATTTGGCTATGGAGTGACACTCTGTCAGGAAACTGGCCAGGCAAAGGCTCACTTTATGGTTCGATTTAAGCTTAGAGATGATGGTCGTGGCCACAAAAGAGGAAAACGTTCTGAATGTCCACTTGACGCAAGAGGCTTTATTTCTAATGCCTAACCTCCCAAACGGTATCAAAGACTGAAAGCCTCTTCGGAGGCAAAGATTTTATGCATCGAAGGGATTGGAGGTGGGAATGATGCTTGTCAAAATGTTAAACGATGGGAATTTGGTGGGACATAGTAAAGGTTCAAAAGGACTTTGTGGATTGTCCATTTTATTTCATAAGCCCCCTAAATCTACTCCTCGGCTTTGTGTGTCATTTAGAGTCGAAGTTGGGACGTTAAATTTTTGACAATGAAACAGGGTGACATTTCAAGCCGTCGACCTTGTATTAAATGGTAAACTAAATACCTGCTTTGGGAGGCTCGAAATAGTCCCGTCTGGAAAATGAAAACGTATCATAGAGACCTCCGGTATTGCAAGGTGCTGAAAACAGAGACCTCGTCCCCTTGCTCCTTTCCTTACTCTTCCCCAATTGACATGAATGGATTACCGAGTGAATTGAATTCAGACCCAAGAGGTAACGCAATTGGTTAGTGGTGAACTGGAGTAGTCTCGAACAGAATTGAAAGGCCTCACAAGTCGTTTAAGCTGCACAGAGAAGGTAGTTTTATGAGCTGGCCAATATGGTCAAATGGCTCTCAACCCCTGAAGTCTTGGATCCTATTCATTTGAGCTCGAATTTGATTGTCCCCAAGGTTCTGTCGGAGCTGATGTGTCAGTTCAAAGAGTTTTATTTCTTTTTGCGCGCTTTATTTTCCCTGTCACTGAGATCTAACCTCATTTGAGAGGTCTGTTGTTAGCCAATTGATTGCGTTTGGAGATTCACTTTGGGTTCTTCACCTTACGCACTACCATTGCATCATGCAGTTACTGAACTACCGTACATTCATGTATTTCCTTGTCGCTTTGCACTTGCAGCCTTTTGACAAACCCGGACGTGGATGTATCTTTTCAATTTTACTAGCTGACATTTCCAAATCAACATGTTCCTTTTCTTTTCTCAAATAGAAAAAAGGCAATAAATCAAATGGTGGCAAAAAAGTACGCACGACAATAATTTATTTGCATTTTATAGCCCCTAGTATATTACACTTAAGGAATGTCACAAAACTCTTTCATTTAGCGTATTTACTCTGTGCTATATGGGTATCTTTCTTTGAGGTTTCTCGGGAAAGATCTAAGAACGTTCCGAAAATTAGGTACTAAAGCTTCAATTATGAGTTTAGCACCGGAATAAGTCTAAGAAATAAGCGGTAATGATAGGTATCTTTTTAACATGTTGGTGCTGTGCGGCTTGTCTTGATTAATTCCCTTGCCCTGCCCCCTAATGTATTAGAAAGTGAAATGTAAAAACATGGTTCCAACCCCGTTTTATGGCACATATTGTCAAAGGTTGAGGCTAATAGAATTTTTATGGTACTCTCGGAGTACGTGGCTGCCTTTGATCTTGGTGGGCGACTGTCATTTTCTGGCGAGAAAAAGATGCTGCGGGAAACAAACATGGCGGCACTATCAGAAAAGCCACTCGAGCATAGCGTGGCTGAGATTGTGGAAGCCACTGTAAGTCGAGCATGACTCGATGTACTTGTGTATCTTGTAGCCCCGTCACCCTATGATGTCAAAGCCTGTAATGTTCGATAACTGAAACACATCCATCTTTGGTATAATTGGTCACAACTCACCGTGAAAATGGCACAAAACATTCTCCAAAGCATCTTGAGAAGAGAAATAAGGGGCTTTTTGCGGAGGGATTGTGAAATAGGGACCGGAAATTCATATCAAATTGAAGTATAGCGTATTGGGCCATAGTTGAGTTGATTTACCCTCCAAGTAGAAGAGGTTTCCAAGAATAGACATGGGAAAAATAAAAAAGTCTAGATTGCATTCCAATATATTATTGTGAAGAAATCTGTCGTCTGTTGCAATTTTCGCAGGTTATTTAAATTTCCTAATGGAACTTAATGAAAAGGAAAAGAAAGAAAAGCCTGACAATGATCAAAGAGTAATTTTTTCGCAAATGGAAAACGTGATATGTAAATTAAGTGCCTGGCAGATTTTAAAGTGTCTCATGATCAGTTTTAATTTACAGTAAGCCGATGGAAACGGATATAGAAAAAAAATGTTGAGCCATTGTGTTTTAATTAAGCAGAGTCGAAAATAAGAAGCACTAGCTTGGCGAAGAAGAATAAGCCAGTAGCGTAGAAGGTTCTTCTTAATTCAGTCTGTAATTTAATTCAATTAGAAATGAAGGGATGTTGCCTTGATGTGAAGTGTAGCAGAAGGAGACGAGTCAAGGGAAAGCAAGTAAAAGTTGTCTGCCGAAATAAATAGGGGGAACAATAAAGCGAGAGGGTTGGGAGGTTGACCGTGTCTCTTCGCGTCGGCTTTTAACTCGTCGTGTTATTTTTGGAGTCATGGTTTTCGGATACGTATGATTAACGTACCCTTTTCGAGGCGGTCAATGATCACAAAATAGAAGGACGCATTTAATGGGGGTTTCAGAGTTACTGATATCTCATTGAAGACCAGGCATGGATGTGATTGGTGAAGAATAGACTTGCACGGTGCAAGGGCCAACGGTCACTTTGAAATTGCTAATGCGTTCATCTCAAGCATGAATAAAATATGTCAACATATATTTGTTACCAAAGAAAAAAAGTAAAAAGGACGCTACTTTTATGATAATTTGTTGTCTGGTTTGGCCTCTTGCGGAAATAGTTACGCGTATTTACTTAGTGCGTATTTTGTTTGGAAAAGAAAAGAAAGAAAAACGTTTCACAAAGTGGTTTGTCTTACGCGGAGCTGTTTGATGTAAGCGAAAATTAGCATGCGTCATGGTACCGCAGCCTCTCCGCGGAAAATGAGCGGGGAGCACGCAGAGCGCCACAAGGCACCGGCGGCTTCTCCTTTGAAGTCCACCCCTGCTTGCTACCTGAAGTCGCGGCGATGAATTTCTAAATTACAGATAAGGCCAATTTTCTTCGGTCTTTTCCATCCCCCGATCGGAATTACATTGGCGCCCACAGCCAGTCAGATGACACCTTATTAGGAAGCACAGCTTTGTGCAATATTTTTGTCTTCAAAAATAAAGAACACGCCTTTTTGATGTCACAGACATTGCTAAACCCCCATTCTAATAAAACAAAAATCATGTACGAATCCCTATGTAAAAACCTAAATGATATACGCCACTGAGAGAAACAAGGATTTATTTCTTATGCAGATGAGGCCTTGGCGTCCATTTTGCAGCTATCTCTCCGATTCTCTTCTAATTGAAAAATTTACATTGGCATTCCTTAGATCTTTACAGTAAAATGCCGAGAACTGTCATTTGCTCTTACGCATCTCTTTCGCGGGCAATTTCCTTCCTCAGAAGTTTTTTCGGTGTGTTTTTCTGATAGAAAGTTCTATCCTCAAAAAGATGAGCAGTAAGACAAGTTATTTGTTGCAATGATATATGTTTTTATTTGGATTGGATCGGATTACAGATACTGAATTATACTTCAAATGAGCTTAAAACGGAACAGCATGGCTGAAATTTATATATAATATTCTCTTCGAAAATTATAAAACCATCCTTACAACTTATTAAAGTATATATAACAGGTTATTTATGTGAAATAACTTCGTGTGGATGAGTATATTAGAGGAAGAGAAATTTCTGAAAAACCAACAGGCTTAGCATTTAGAGAGATATTAAACTAATATGCAGCATATTTTGCCTGCTGCATGTAAGCCATTGTCGGGGAGATGGAAGGCTGTGTATGGCATATTACAAGTCTAAATCCTGCAAAAATCCTTTGATGTCGAAGGAAGCATTATTTCTCTGACATTTGTAGGACTAATAGTGATTAGGAATTAACTGGTTTGGTGCAACTTTCACTTCAATTTTTACAACATGCTTCGTTGGTTACTACTATCTTCGTGTGCTCTCAAATTTCTTTGAGAACAATAGTTTTACCTTCCAAATGAGAATATTACGACTGCAAGGAAAACGGTTAAAATTATGATTATTTTAATACAGTAACTAAATGAATTTTGCAAATGAAAACCCTGACTTTAATTTTCTTTTGTAAAAGAGAAACATTAGTGCCTTCAATCTTGTAAGGTCGATCTGCTATGTTTAAGTCCATGTTTACCGGACCCGGGGGAGATTATGCATCACAGGGGTTAATGATGATATAAATATGGAATTTTGCTGGATCCCTGCTTATTGCCTGCCGCCTGCAGTAGGATAGAAAGGGTCCTCAGCTGCACTTGCAGGTTTAACAACTGCAGTTACCACCCTACTGCAGATTGCACAAGCTGGGTTCCTTAAGCCATTGTTAAAAGGTATAGCTTTTGACTGAATAATAGTCTGGTACATCAGTCCAACCATTGTTATGAATAAAATGAATGCTGTGTCACAGTATGTTGAGAACAGACATAGCTGTTCAAAAGAAGAGGGAAATGCATTATTTTATGTGGTAAAAGGATGAGATGTTTTGTATATGAAATTTAAGCTTTGATGTTGCGACAAAGAAAAGTTTACATGTACACATAAAAATAAGAGATTAATACAAAAAGATGATTTTTGGAAGCCTTATTTGTCTAGCAGAAAGTTTTCAAACATTTGCATACTTTCCACAAAACAGCAGTGGTTTTCTGAATAGTTGTTCCTGACAAGTAAATACAACACTGAAAGCACAAATGATGTAGTTGTTGTGGAAACATATAATGTAACTTTGTAAATATTAAATTTATAAGTAATATGATTAATCTTGTCGAATTCATTGAAAACATACACAACGTTCCTCTTTATTTGGCACAATTTGCCTGTTATCGTTGCATGTACAGTTGAGAACGAATATTTACTGCATGGACTGTCAAGGTACAAGTAGTTGATGTAGGTACTCATATCCTCTATGTAGTTCGTGCTGGCTTGTCAGGTGTGTAGAGTCATGCCACATCAAAGGCACTGAGCACTGCACCGACCCATTAATATAACATGCTCAAGATCGGTTATTTTTATGCCGTGGGGAGGGGGGGGCGGCACGTTGATGTTAAAAAACGGGATAGGCGAGGATGTATTAGTTATTCAAACGGGGTTAATAATCCCAATTTTTCATGTTGGAAAATATTGTTAGATAACATAAATATAAGGTACTGCTGTTGCAAGGAAGGAATTCTTGAGGGCGGGTCCCGACGAGCAACATGAACTCGACCGAAATACTTATGAAATTGAAAATGTCGACTCTGGGCGGATCCATCTCCCACTGAACAAAAAATATCTGACAGTTGGCATGTTGTGATAAAAGTGCTAATAATTCAAACCCATTCCAGGTCTGATAGCCTAATAGTTGATTAAACGTCAACATTTCTCGTATGATGAGATGAAAAGCACCCTCGTTGCCAAATATATTTCGTAAACACTGTCAAAATATAGTGCCTAGTGTCGTGGAGAAGGGCTTAAAGTCATTTCCGCTACTAGAAATTGGAAATAAATTTTTTTTCAGCAGGAAAAAAAGTGCTTAAAATGAAAGATTAAATGGCTTCGGATGATTCAAGAGTAAAACAATCTTGAGAAATAACTTGATGCCTTGACCTTTTGCAATGTTTGCTGAAAAGAGAGTTGAAAAAAAAAAGATTCTTTTAATTTGATTATTGAGACGAACATCCTGTAGCAGGGAAAAGGGCCTCTTAAACTTAAATGTTTGTAAATCCATTATATTTGGTGTGTGCTACGTTTGCCAATTACCCGGTGCAATACTCTTGAGCCCTTTTACCATCCGTATGTGGTCAGTTGCATCGGTAAGGTCTTCTAGATATTCGAGAAGATAATTAAGCCAATATGTCCTGATGAAATGAAGTTGACGATGAGAATATGTTGCATGTCAATACAAACTCTTTGATGTTTCATTTGTGATTTTGAATCTGGTCCGGTGGTGCCTCTAGCGGCATATTTGAACTCTATGTTATGTTTACAACTTTTAAAGCTTAACTGGAATATTTTAGCGCACATTATTCACAACGGGCAATATCGAAACTATTATTATTTTGGTGACATGATGATTATTAATTGTGAACAGGATACTTATTCTCGTTCGTGATGTACATGAAAAATAAAACCTTTTAAAATTATTTAGTGTGCTGTCACTAAAGTATGTACATCTCAACAAATGTGACACTTGGTTAATTGATACTTGAATCATCGGTCTCAAAATATAATATTTGGAAATGAAGCAACAATGAATTGGTTTTGATTTAACATAGAATATGTCACAATTACGTTGATTGGAAAGCTATACAGATTCCTGGTCCCTTGAGGATTTGAAGGGGCAGTTTATTTAACACGGCGAAGAAAGTGGCGATAGTAGAATAATAGTCATTCTTAAGGGGTCTGTTTTGAAGTGGTACCTAGGTCCTCTAGATGGATATAATTAGGGTGAAGAGGAGGAGAGTGTGGAAAATGACTGAAAATGAATGAAGTAGGTAAAATGGTAAATACAAAAGGGTGGGTTTGGAGGGGTTTTAAAGTGTCAGGCGGGGTAAGGGCGGCTCACGGGGGAAGGAGTAATGGTCATCCTTGCCCTTGAGAGGGTCCCAGTGTTGACAGTGGACATTAAGCGGCTATTGTTCGTTCACATATTGGGTGTCTAAATGCATACAAGCAGCGACCAGAAAGGCATGAAAATACGGGGTTTTTGCACGGCAGAAAATAAAAGGGTTATAGGGTCAACCCTTCCAGCCATGTTGGCCAGGCTAAGCTTATGTAACGAACTTGATAAGCTCTAACGGTCAAAGTTTTGAATTCCACCGCTCACTGGGATAATGGTCACTTAGCGTAACTGGTGGTTCCCTTTCGTTTGTTACATGGGTGACCTTTCGTACAGCCGGGGTCATGCACAGCATTGCTCAGGACTGACCATTACTTTGTGTTGCGTTTGTCCTTCCACACTATCAGCTCAATGGATTTTTAAAGCTTGTTCGTAATGTTTGAGAATGTGCTCAACAAGGATTTGTAACACTTAGGAGATTTAAAGACGTAAATGGAGGAAGGCACTTTATTTGAGAATTAACTCATTCAAGAGAAAAAATGTTTTTGTTGAAGTCCTTTTTTGCCTTTTTCTCAGCTTCTAGGGTACATTACCTCGGGCCAGTCAGGTGTCCAGATTAAAAAAATCCAACCATTCATTGAATTCAAAGGCTAAACCCTCTGAGTGAAATTGACCAGGTGCTGACATTCTGCTTTAGGGCTGACATTTGATAGATTTTTTGGACACTGGTCACTGAGAACAGAGGCCAGATTTTCAATGTGTCAACCTTCTTCTCTGATTCTCAGGCAGAAAACCCCTCGCGAAGAAAAGAGTATTTCAATATTATCGACCGTATGTTAAGCTTTTTAACGAATGGCAGAGGTTCTGACCTTTCAGGTCGAAAGTGCAAAAAGCTAAATTGTAGCTTGTGGACATTATTTGTTTTTGTAATGCATCTCATTTCTAGATTTCTTTGCGCTCTCGCTTACCGCATTTTCTCTTGGAACACCCTTCTTCATCCTGGTGGAAAGGGATTAGAGATCAGACAGTTGCATTTGTAATAAAGAAGTCTGTAGCTCAAATATCATATAATGGAAATGACATTTGAGGGTCACATTCCAGTCCTTAATATCGCTCATTGGCCGTGATTGATTAACTCCAAAAATTCTGTACATGTCAGAAATTTTGATATGATACAAAGCCTCTTGCCCAGTAAAAACTACATTATAGCTATTACAGCTTTTTTTCCTATTACTCAGTTGTACTTATGACATTTGTCCCAGGAATGATGATTAAGAAATAAGAAATGCCAGGCTTTCTGAAATTCACATAAAATCACATTTCATTGATGTAGTGTTTTTATATTGTGAATCACTCTTTTCAAGTGTCCACCTCCTTACTGCAGTTAGTAGGTTAAATACATGTAAAGATCTGATCAAAAGGAAAATGAGGAAATCCATTGAATGAACCAAATATATTTTTGACTATTCTTGTGATTTGTACATTGGTGTAGATAAGAATGAAATAAAAATTGGTGGAGGAATGAAAAGAATAATAGAGCCGAAATAAGAAAAGATGTAGCATCGTTGAAATGCTGGATCTCCTGCTGGGTTCAAAGCAGTTGCAGATGTAACTGCAGCTGCAGGCAAGGACCTGGTTACAGAAGGGTTACTACCCTGCAGGTAACTAGGATAGAGGTGCAGAAGTAATTTGTTGCAACTAGTATTGTTTTACTGATTTTTTTGTGCATCGGGGATCTGGATAGTAAGTTATCACACATCTGCTTCTTAAGGTGATTTAGTCCTACACAACGAATTATTTTGAATACATTTGATTGGTAATTAAGTTCTAGCACATGCTCACTGCAGATGTATTAAAATGTTTCTTCTTACAAATCACTGTGAGATGCAAAACAGGTTCAAGGGTAAGAACTAAGCTGAGGCATAACAAGACAGTAGTGTCTACAAAACACGTCGACTATGGGACACAATAATTTTGAACTGCACAGACTAAATCTTGTACAATTTCTGTAAATAATGCCGTTTTGCATAAGAGATCGTTTGGAACCAAGGGAGGTGCACTAAGGTTAGTTTGATGGGAGGGGAATGGCAAAGACAAGGTGGCAAAGGTTTGCTTCTTGCAACTAAATATTTTGCCAAGCAGCCTGGGTTACAAAGTCAATATTGTCAAGACTGGCTTGAGGGGGCTAACATTGACTTTCACCTGCACATTTTAGGCACTGTCAAACACACCGGGTTTTTTATTTTTTCCTTTTGCTTTTTTCATGTTGCTCACATTTCTAGCTTGTAAATTGAGGTTAGTTTGGAATTCTTTTATTGCAACATGAGAAATTAGAAATACGATATTTTACATTTTAAGAAAAGAATACTTCCGTTTTGTCTTGCCTGAGGTTGCTGCTGGACTATTTTCTGGAATAAGGACTCATAACAACCCACCAGTTTTACTGATTATGAATTTGAGTCCTTAAATACGTAATACTGAAGCGTTTCGTCTGTGACGTTTAAAAGATACTTGTAGTGCAGAACTGGTCTTTTGCTATCAATCAGATTATGCAAATTAAGGTCAATTGCATAAATGATCACAGAAAGGCATAGGGTATGAAAGGCCCCATTAGAACTAGAAAGGATTTGATGTGACAGTGGTGAAAGGGCCATTTGTTGCTGGTTCTCGCAATACAAAAGAGTTCAAATGACTGTAAATTGGCAGAAAACAGATTGGCCCCTGACAATGGAGGTGTTATGCCCAAATTGGTTGTCTTCTGGATAACAGCAAAGGCAATGCCGCGGTGGTGGACTTGAAGGCAGAGGCAATTGCCTGCTTGGAAGTGCTGTCAAGGTCCAAGCGCGACAATGATGGACAATTCCTGGAGTATTCCGGAGGCCATCATTCAAAAGACCTTGGCTTCTTTGAAGCGTCATCGAAAATACGAAAGTCAGAACCGAGGTGGCCGATGTTATTTTACACAGCAATGTAGCACTTCAGATGCAAGTGATTTTTAGCAAAGAGTAATTGTAGCTTTCTCTATTCATTGGAAGTATAATTAGTGTATTTTCTTAATAAACGACATAACGTTTTCTTTTCTGTTTTTTTTTTTTTTGCAACAATCATGTAAAGATTCAAACGTAGTACCAGTACCAGAGTATCTTGATCGGTATTCAAGATGACCGACTGACGACAATCTTTCCTTATATTGCCCTGTCCACTATTCTAGCGTTTCCACGAGAGTCAGAGATGGGCAGCAAATTAAGCACGCTCATCTCACTCATTGACATCGTAATTCTTTACGAGAATGAACCTTCTTTAAGAGTCTGGTACCAAGGTTTTACGTGTAAGAAGTGGAGAATAGCATCGTGCCCTGTTGCTTAATGTCCTTAACTTCATTGGCTATTGAATGGCAAGAGGAGATTTCTCCTATTTGTAAATAACTATTTTAACTTTGCTTCATTTGGTAATCATACGCTCTTCACGGCGAAAGTAGGCCCCACAAATGTAATTCCCATGTTGGTGAGGGTTCAAAGCATGGAGCATATGGTGCACCTGAGGGCTGTGCCATGGGTTCCTTGTCTCAATTGTGGGAAGTAGATGCTAACAGTAGTGGTTACTTCCAAAAGAAAAGGTCCAACACCCCCTTTTCGGTGATTTGTATGATATTTGTCCCATTAGTTATATCACTTGCTTTTAATTTAACTAATTTGATTGTAATTTATCCTGCCAATGTAAAGAGGCCCTGTGGATATTATTTGTGTCTTTCGGGATGATTTTCTCTAGGTGTATTGATACTATTCCAGGCTTTAATTGACTACTTAGGCTTCATTAAGGCAGAAAATGGGTGGTTCGAATCCTCGTAGGTACTTTGTATGCTGGTGCAGCACGCTCCGAGCTAGATTTTTGACCAGTCCTTGTCCTCCAAGGGTATTCCGGACCACAGGCGGGGGTTTTTGATCTCTAGGTGTAATTATGGATGGACTTCCATACACGGGCGAATCCATGGTGATAACTAAATAAGGGGATGGGAAAACGGAGTGTGTGCGTACTTTCAATTTTTATCCCAGAGGAGACACCCTATGGTTTCACTCTTGCATCTGCCTAATTATTGAACATTGTTAAGACTCGGAATTAAACAAGCATGATATGATACGGCGAGCTCGTTAGGTCAATATGCATGAAGACTTACTTTCCATTGTCAGTGCTTTCCGTACCCTCCGCAGTTTTCAATTATCCCAAAATATAACTATTTACCCGTATTAATTGGGAGGCCGTTGCGTGCAAATGTCTGCGACGTACTTACGCCGTTTAATTTGGGAAAGAAGAAATTAGATTTTACTCTTTGACATAAAATATCTGGCCTTTGGGATATCCTTTGAAATATTATTCCAAATACGAAAGCAGCTCTACATCGGAGTATTGCCATCTCAATTAATACTAAATAATGAAAGTAGGTTCTAGATTTATCAAAAGAATTCTGGCTTTTTTGTAAAGGTAAAATGTAAGTGTAAAGAGAAAATTAGGACGCGTAAGGTTAAAATAAGAGAACAATGCGCTAACGTCTTGTCGTTTTATCTTTGCAGGGCAGCAAACATCCATTACAACCACCACACCCGGGTGCGTTGACGTCGCTTATGATGTACAACAATGAGCACTTAGCATCACCTCCTCCCGCACACATGGGCATTCCCCCTGTACATATAGACCCTAAAACTGGTAAGTACTTCAATCTAATAGGCCTATATGTACTTTTTACTGTATTCTTATTGTCTTTTACAGATTTTTTAAGGACACTGAGTCACTCGTTCAAAGTAGAAATCAGTGAAATCTTTTGAGGGTTTGCCGTAATATTGGTAGCATTCTCAATGTCACGACAACGCAGCAACGTACTGGGTTCATTTACCTTTTCTTCCTGTCAAAAATTTGTACGATTCGGTGGTAATCTGAGCGGTAGTTTTACGTAATGTTTAGAAAGCAAAGATAAAATCAGAGTTGGACTGTGTGGTGAGCGGTGAGTACTAGTACATCTAGTGTGTGTATGTACACCCCCATTGAGTACACAGGATATTGGATAAAACACATGCTCACTTATTGGGGCCCGCAATTGATTGTTTGTTGGGTCTAACACTTGTGGATGCCACTCTCTTCTACTAGAGTACCCCTAGTGTTTTCTAGTACTAACTGGCGGACTGGTGCATTTTTGACTTATCCTCATATTTTTTTTTACCGGTAGATTGAATATAGTTTGAATGTTGCTTCGCCCTGGTACTTATCCTCATATTTTTTTTTACCGGTAGATTGAATATAGTTTGAATGTTGCTCCGCCCTGGGGAATTCGAACTGAGGTGTGTGTGACCACAGAGGTGCAGTGAAAGATAAAAGAATGTCAGAACTATGAAATGCAGTAACGAGAAATCCATAGACTGGGGCATGTAATGGTACACAATTGAGATAAAAATTGTGTGCCGACCAGGTGTTACCTCGAGCCCTTTTTCACGTCAGGGGACATTTTGAAGGTCTTAGGTTTTGAGACCAAAATATTTCATTGATAAGAAAAAAAAACTACAATGATAGTAGGTAACTGTTTAATATGTAATGTGTTTTTTCGTGAAAGTTGGAATTTGTCACTTGTGGCACCACTGTCTGGTCGGCTTATTACTGAGATGCAAAAACCGTAACATCAGAGGAACCTCACCGACTGGAAGCTGCTTTGTCTCGTTTTGTTTTACTTTGTAACATTAAAAGCTTACATCCTTTTTTTGTTCTGATTTCCTTACTTTCTTCTTTCGTTTTTTTCGCCTTTCGTTTTCTTACAGGAAATATTCCCGTGTGTCTAGGCATTTTCTTGTCGGAACCAGACAGCAGCACACACCATCCGTGAATCTCCCACAAGAGATTAAAAGAAAGTGGCATTTCTATTGTTTCAAAACTGTTTTTTGTTTCCAGAGCGAAACTAAAAGAGGGTGTCTTTTTGTTGATGGGAAGATTCACATCCACGGTGTTTGTTACGTATGGATTTAACCTAATTTACGAAAAATATATTTTCCGCTTTTAATTGCAAACTTTGGAAACAGAACGTGATATTTCAGTTGTTTGAAGTGGAAATTTCTTAATAAGAGTACTACGAGATCTACGCGTTTTCATATACTTCTAGGAACTTGCGTTTATGCAGGGAAAAAGATTTCTAGATTTACCATCTCAAAACATGGTCTCTGCTCGAATTTCAGGCACATGTTGTACAGGTGCTTATAGCTCGGCCTACTTCTACTGTAGTCAAAATGTCCCGGAGCAAAACTAAATAGATGATCCGATGAAGGGGAAATATGAATATCTTCTTCTAGTTGAGGAGAAAAACCTCTGAGTATCATCATCCCCTCCAGAAATATAGCAAAGAGAACGGGATAAGTAGGCGCCCGCAGCCAAAACGTAAAGAAAGACGCTTCAGTGGCATTCGCGATGATTTTTTCGGAATTGTTGATTCGAACTTATTGTCCCGTGTGCGACAAAGTTCCACGTCTTTTTAAACCAATACATTTGATGCTCATTGTCGTCATCGTGTAAACTGTACATGAACAGAAGTGTTTGCGCGTCCAAAAAAATGGGCGTTGAAAAAAATAATAAGAATCAGAGAGTATGGTCTTCTGCACACTATCGCGGATTGTTCTATTCTCGAGAAAGGGATTGCAGCATTGATAAATATTTTGTTGGCTATGGTTGGCACTGATGGTGAGAAATCGAGAAAGAAGATCAAGAAAAGCTATTCCTCATTGCTTCTTCATTATTTACTCACACACAAAACTTGTTCTCAATCTAAACATACGCAAAACTGTTTCTGCCTCCTGGCCAGATCCAGTGCAACATCTCGACTCCAGTTTCTTATGTTTTACAAGAGTCCAAGATGGATTCAGTTTCTTTTTTTATATTTAGTGTTCAATTTTTGCATGTCTGCTTCTTTTTGGCAGGATAACCACCGGAACAGAACGGAGGCCTGACGAGGAACCGGTGAAAAATGCTATGTTTATGGAATGAGAAATCTGTCAGTCAGGAACCAACAGACAGACGGACGGAAAGTGATAGGCAGATGATTTGGTTTCTTATGCCCAAGGCAATGTTTTGAGATCCCTCCACCTCAAGTGTGTCAGTTCTTGGTGGTTGTCCCCCGGGGTGATGAGCTCTCTTGGGTTCCCGTTACATCAATCCATAAGTTGGAGACGATGATTGTTGGTTTTCTAACGTCTTAGAATGATTGCTGACCCTTGCTGAAACGTTCAGGAAAGAACCTGCAAGTTTGTGAACATAGATTTCGGAACGTTCACATGAAGTTGTTTAATTTTACGTTGGCCCGTTGAAACGAGAGAATGAACCCTCATTGTCGTTAATGTTACCCAGTAACGGAGACATTTGAATAATAACAATAACATTTTGTGATTCCTGTTGTTCAGTGGTGAGTGTTCCCTTTTATGTGCCTTATCTGTCTGCTTAAGTTGTCCTTTGATAATCTCAAATTGGGTTTTATTTCACTTGAAAAGCACATATAGCTCCATGAATAATAATCTTATTGAACACAGAGATGATCCCGGGAATGTGCTGTCCAAACATTTAATTGTGATAGGAAAATGTTTAGAAAACAAATGCGATCACTACAAATCAGAAGTGACCAGGTATAGCTAAACAAGTGGGTGGTCAATCCAGCAAGTGATGCTTATCTGCCGTAAACTATCGGTGACTATAGGCTATCTATTGCCCCAACACCTATAAATATTGAAAGAATTAGCTTGCTTTGCAGTTGGATCGGCTTTCGTACAGTTCCTCAATGTGTCTGATCGGGATCTGAGCAAGTTGTAAGAAGTCTTCTTGCAGGAGGTTCTGAGTGTTTACCAACAAGTTCTTGCAGTAACTGCAGGTGAAGGAAAGCGATAGAAGTGATCAGAAGAAAGGCGCGGCAATGGTGGACTATTTCTTTCTCTGTTAAGGAGAACAGTCAATGCTAGAAATGTTCCTAAAAATCTCCCATGAATGATTTAAGAAATTATCTTGAAAAGTCTGCCGAGTGAAGGGAAATGATTTTCTCCTCTTTAGATCCATGTCCGACCATATCACAGTTATTACACTAAACTGCACACATAAATACTGATAAAGCAGTGGCTTATTCAGCTGGTTTCATTGCATTAGATTAAGGATATTGGCAGTGATCTATTTGAACTACAAATAAGCTATTGACTGGGTATTTGGTTTTGATTAGTAGATCTAATGTGATAGAGACCTGTCGGTTTTCTCCTTCGTTTTAAATTCGAAGGCAATTCTGATCGGTATTACTGCACATTGTTACGGGAATCCTGGACTACCTATTTTTTGTAATTTATTGTATTGTTTTTCGGTTATTCTCCTAAAAATTTCTCGTTTCACACTTGGCCTGAGAGTTTACTTCACTGTTGATATACCAATTTACTAAATGTGCACGATGGTTTGGGTATCCTGTAACGTTTATTTTATTATTTTGGCTTTCTGGAGTCAAGTGTGGAAAGAAAGAAATAAATTGGTTTCCTGAAAGCTATTAGACGCATAAAATGCCACCATTATCTTGCTGTTGTCAATTGAATACATTTAATGGTCACATTAATATTGGATATCAAAGCCCACTGGTCTTGAATAAGATGCTGTCCCTTTGCCTTATCTTTTATGGATGCCACTTCATCCAGTTCCCAATCCCGATGACCATAATATCTTGTTCACAGGATCCAGCCTTGATCCGGAAACATCCATTTAGAAATCCCACCCTTTTGTCGAGTTGTCATTGCATCCTGGAATTGATGTTGGGTTCTCAAGGATTTGTTGTCCTATTGTGAAGTCGGCAGGAAGCAACCGGGTTAGAAGTTTTACTACAAATTTCTCTGGTATCAGGTAGTTGTATCCTGCAGGCTTTTACGGAGATCTGTTACGGATTCAGTTAAAGTTCCCCCTGAAATCTGAAGTTATCTGCTGGTCGGGTACATTTAAGGACCTTAAAGGAGATAAAGCTTGGGATTGAGCTGGGTCGTAAATGGAGAGATTTGAAAGCAGTTTGTCGTTGTGTAGTGGAGAGGACACGAGGGATTTGTTAAACGGAAGCGAAGCACCGTGTGATACCAACCGGGGGATGAATACGACGTTTGTTCCCAACTGAACGCATCAGACGACCCAAAAATGTCACCATTTTGTTACAGTTATTCAAGGAGGGGGAAACACCCAAGAATTTTGATTATTTTGAGGTAACAGATTATGAAAGCGATTGCGTTTTTGATAGCCGGAGAAGTAATGGCATGTTTACTGTAAAACGTTTGAACAAAAGAATAGAATACCCACAAGGGAAATGAAAAGACGCTGTATGGTCGAGAATCAGTCCCAGGTCAGTCCGGTTGTCCCTTCGAATGAAAGAGATTACTAGTTGCATCAGTGTGCATTGCGTGCTAGCAGGGATAGAAAATAAGGAGTTGCCTTTCGTTGACTACAGTTTTCCTGTCACGACCTTGACTTTGCCGTGTTGATTTTTTTTCGGCGAAACAGAGTTCTTTTAAGATGTGTGTTCAAGCCGAGCCTTCATGAGTGTCTAAGGCCACGGCACTTGCATGAAGATGCCATTTTATTACTCACTCCCCTCTCCTGGAGCCCCTATCCAACCCTCGGTCCTTTACTTGTATGGCATTTTCTAATCAATTTCCCAATTGCCTGTGTAGTATGACATTGATTAAGGTGACATTCTTGTGCCCTGGTAACACCAAAGGGAATCTTACATTGTTCTTTGTGTTGAAACCAGAAGCCGCCTTGTCCAGGAGAGACAGAGAGGGGAAGATCCTACCTACCTAATACGCAGCAAATGAAGCTGGCGAAAATGTGGAAGAACAGAGAGACAGGGGCACTGTCGCGAAAACAATTTCCAATCTTCAAAAGGGGTTTACCTGGCAACCTGATTAATCCAATTAGAAAGGAGAAATGTAATGTTTGCCACATCTCCTTTCAGATGCAGACATTCTACTTTCGCTTGTGAATTTACAGGTGATAGTAAGTGGATGGTTAATTTTAATTTGATGAACCTTCAGTTTTCCCCAATTTTTTTTTCATGACTTTCAATGCCGACTAAAAGAAGTACTTTCCATTACTTTTTGTATGCAGATCCTGAGACCTTTGATGAATCATTTGTACAGATGTCATAGATTCGCAAGTACAACCATTGGAAGTTTCCACATCTATTCAAGTTACATATTTAAACGGCCTTTTACCTGGTATTCTAAGGGATTAAAAGAAAAGAGGATAACATCTAGTAACCTGAGACAAATATACATTCTCATACTGTCCCCAGTCACGGTCTAAGCTTTTGTTCTTCAGTGTCCATTGCAAACATAACGTTTTATTTCGTCGTTTTTTCGTGTCGCGGGAATTTTTTTTTGCTGACATTAAAGAATATGAGGTTTTGCACTGTGGACTGGCTGCAAATACTGGGTTGTTGGGAGTTTCATATCAAGTAAAATAAAAGCCATAGAAAAGCATAATGGTCACCAACCACAGTAAAATAATTGCTCGTGTGTATCGCTTCGTTGCTCGGATCCATTTTGGGTAGGAGTGTCTTCCCAGCGTGTTGTGACATCTGGTTGCCGTGACTGTTGGGTTGGTAGGCAGAACCCATAATCATACAACTGTCTTCCTATTGTCATCACTGTCTATTGTTTCTGCATCTTTACCATTGTTCTCCTTCTAGATCAGGTGTACAAAGGGGTGTGGCAGCCCATCCCCTGGGGCTTACAGTGATACTGGATAGCCACCTGCTTGAGAACTTTTATTTATGCCCAGTAGCATCCTTAAAGCTGCTTGAAGTGCAAAATAAAAGGACCCTCGGCGGGGTAACACCTAGAAATAGATCCTTTCAGAGGGTATTATTATGATATTGTATGGAACAGTAATAGATCGGGACACCCTTAGGAGGGTGTTATTGTTTTTCATAAGGGAAATAATACCAAGGGGTAATATCACATGATAAAAGCAAAAAGAGGGAGTGGTTATTCTTGCATGGGTGTATTCGTAATTAAAGAAGGGATTCGGGGTAAAATTTAATAATTTTCTGTAGGGAACTGAGACAATTGCTAAGATAGAGACTCTTTCTGGAAGGCACATGATGGCACTTTTGATATTTTTCTCCACTTCTTTAGTCGTCTTCCGTGACATGAAATCAATTTGTAATGCTCAATTGTTAGACAGCGGGAAAATCAGATCCCGGCCATTATTAGAGATTGACCCGATGAACTGAAACAAATGGTCGAATTTCATGACCAAGTGGCATGCAGAGAAAGCCTTTTTGGCAAAGGTTCTGCTAACAAGGCTCGCAAGGGGAGTTGTGCGCTTTTAATTTAGACTGTAGGAAGTGCGCTCGGGGTCTAATTGAAGCGACTTGATTACAGAGCGCGGGTGCGGAGTGTGTCGGGTCTGGTGGCGGTAATTACCGACTGAGTATGTACGAGCAATGAAGCGCGACCAGGTGAAAAGTAGGGATCGAGTATTAATAGGTAGATGTCATGCTAGAATGGTTTCAATTAGTTAAACGAACCTGATTTATTAAGGGAAAGTGATTATGACGGTGTCGTAAAAAGTCAGCATTATAGCAACCGAGTTGTGTTGGAGAAAAAATTGTCGGTTAAAAATGATCAATTTAGAATTATCACTTGGGTATTGATGAACGTAAATAAGTCATCATTTTGCCACCTTTTCTATTGTTCGCTGATGTGTACAAAAATAAGTCATTGTCGAGATTTTTTGTATGGATCTTTTTGTGTGGAACCTTTGTGGAATAAGCGATTGTGGCCCATCTAACCCAATTGCTTGTTTTTTCGAAACTTCAAAAAACTGCCTATACAAGGATTCATTTGGACAACAAAGGCCAGATAATGTTCTCGGGAATGTCGCAATCTATTTTCTGTGAGGCCAACAACATTCGCAAAAAAAGAGAGGAAAAACTGCTGATTTTATTTTATGAATTATTGAGAGGCTTTTAGGAAATCAAATTCCCTGCCACCACTAACCCTTTCTTTGTACTCAAAAAGCTACCCCATAAAACAATTGGCATGGCAGTGTATTTGCAAGTGAATGTAATTTAGGGGTGGTGAGCCTTGTGTTGTTCGGTATTGTTCCTTCTCGAAAATTTCCTTACTCCCTGGACGTGGTTTCGGGCGCCAGTTTTTTATTAATTTGATTTGCAATGGATGCGAAGGGAAGAAAACGAAAGAGTGACCCCACGGGAGTTGCAGGGGACTTCATCTTTAGCTTGCACAAAAAGGAGCCGGGGCAGGCGGATCCCCTTGAAGTTGTCCTTGGTGGATCATCCATTACAACGGAGATGCGAGCTCGTCTATGGTGCCTGCCATCCGAATGAAAGATAAAAGAGGACCTCATCGGGGCCCCGTGGGACTACCGAACACTAGGTTCTACAAATAAGGAAAATATAGCGAACAGGGAGAGAGATTGGGAAAGGCAATTGATTAGCTACAGGGGCCTTGCGAATTATGTATCGCACAGAGTACCGACCCTTACCCCCATGCGTGGCCTGGGTTCGTAGGCCATGTGGCTTGATCAGTTTATATCGGAAGGCAAGTTTAAAATGTCAGAAGTCCCGTGGTCGTGCGCGTTGATCATTTTATTTTCGGAGAGAAAGGAAAATGCTAAATAAAAACAAACTAATATGGTAAGACAATGTTGTACAATAGCGTGGTAAGGAGACAAATTTCTTTTCATTTCCATGAAACTTTCTTTCTGTTCATTAGTTTTTGTTTTTACTTTATGCAGGCACACACCCAAATAAAGACTTCTCTCCCAATAAGGATTTTCTCATTAAATGTTTTAATTCATTGCCATGTGAAATCACCAGCATTTTCTTTTAAGACCTGCCATGAATTTTCAGAACTTTTTCCATCCTTTTCTCTTCATCATCTGAAGCTTGCCAAGTTTGTTCAATTTTAGCCTTGCCAAGCAATTGAGACTTAATAAAGTGACAGGGAGCTCTTTAATTAGCACAATCTTGAATAAGCGCCAGATCTCGCCTTTTTAGTCTCTTTGTTTTAGAGTTTTTTCTCCCTCCCCAAGAGCCTTTGTTTTTACGTGACAATGGCATATTCCAAAGGCAGCGCATATTGATGAGGCAGGAATTTTAAAAGGAGATCTGGGCCAGGTTAAAGAAGATCTTTTTCTTTTGATCGGAGAGATCTTCAAAGTAGCTAAAGGTGAGTGTTGTGTGCGACGAGTGATCGCTGATGTCAGGACATTGCCTTGCCATCTTATTTATTCACTTTTATTTAAAATTTGTGAATTTCAGACTTTTGCTTCTTGTGGAAAGTAGTTGATTTTCCCTTGTTCAAAACATCTAAAAATCTAAAAAGTAGAGCATAATGGGCGACTTTCAGCGCAAGTCGTGGAATATGTAGACACTCAGATGATGAAGTGAATGACCATTTCTGTGAAGCTGGACGGATCATTAGTGTAATGGTCATCCTTTTCTCAAAATAACCTTGCGTTGCTTGAAATAGGTGCAAAATGTTTCCTTTTTGAGGCTTTCCAGTTTCGTCGGAAAGATCGGCACAAAGTGAATGAAACAAACAAGCTGGTGCGGGAAGGAAAAATTGACAGGAGGAATAGGCATGAATCGCGTGGACAAAGGCACAAAAGAATACTATAAAGCCACGAGTACAGTTAGTAGTAGCGCAATAAAGTGAAGATGAGAGAGTTAAAGTTAAGACAAGGAGAAAGTGAATGGTCCAGAAGAAACTTGTCAACCGGGGTTAAGTAAAGCCGACAAGTGGCATTAAATAGGGGAAGAAGTGGGTTTAGGCTTTCAAACGCAGTCAATAAGGAGTTAGAGGAAGACTTATTGAGGGTCATCAATCCGATTGTACTTTTGTGAGAGAGTAGAGACAAAGGATGGATCAAAATGGCAAAGAAAGGAAAAAGCGTTCAGCTCATGCAACGAAGGTTTGAACCGTCCAAGATCTGTCTATCTAATGATTGTACCCGAAACACCAATACTAGGGGCTGGAATTTAAAATTCTTAGCTAAAATTGCTGATCTCTTGGGCGAGGAAAAATTAGAGCAATGTTGTTTTTTTTTGCACGAATAGTAAATCTAGATTGAAGTGTGTAACCTCCTTGGCTATGTCCCTGAAACAAGAACCGTGAGCTCCCAGTCGCCGTAGTTTTTTTTAGCATGGTAAAGTACGGAAGTGGCTTACTGATGGGGAGAGAAGAGAGTAATTACAATTAACAAGGACATCAAGCCATAAGAGGTCTTTAAATGATAGCAGGCCCCATTGGAGATGAAGGAAAATGGTAGAATTAAATGGAAGAAGGAAAAAAAGACCAGGTAGCTTGGCAAGAATTTATCTACCTCTTAGAAAAGAAAGTCAAGGATTCAAAGACGGTTTTACCATTTATTTCTTTTATGATTAATAAAAATGATGAGTCATATTTGATTAGTAATTTGGAAGCTTTCCAAGAGTAGAGAGCCCAGTGCCGTTGTAGAAGAGATCGTTTTTTGTAAAATAAGAAACAAAAAACGTCAGGAGTGCGAGTTAGGGTATGTCCGTGGATTCTTCCTCGTATTGCTTGTATCTTTTTGGAGCCAAGGACTCCGAGAACCAGGAAATGTGTTTCCTTTTGTTCACCAGATACAGGTAGCCCCTGCCGCTCCTGAGAATAATCGTTGTGAGAAAGTGTCAAGGTTGTGGACGGGCGCAGGGAACGGACAAGAAAAATTTTTTTAGTTGGGGTTTTCTCAGGTGTACAAAAAACGCCAAGGTGAAACAAAGCGGTGGCTTTTCGATGAGACCGTGGACTTAAAAAAATCACGAATAATTCGTCAGGACTTCCTTGTCGTAGTGCACTAGTAAAGAGTTTCACAAGTAAGCTTTGGTGCATTGAACGCATCGGTTCTTTGGTAGGTAGACACCAGTCACCCAGGATCGGTTCCCACATTTCCGTCGTCTTGGAGGTCGCGCCGAGACAAATATTCCTTTATTAATTACGGTCATTGATATTGTCTACCAGGGCCCTTGAAAGTTACCTCTGTGGAAAATGGTAGTGGTGGTCTGGTCTTTCCACCACCATCACTACGGATGTGTGCGGGTGCCAAGAAATGAAAGAAGGAAGGATGCGCGAAAATTAATTCCCACCTCATTTGCCTTTCATGTAGTGACAGGGTCCCCTTTCTGAGAGTAGCATCGTTGGGAGTTGCCTGCTTTTGAGCCATTCAATATCATTATAGCCTTAGTATGGCTGGTAAATTGTAATTGTACACCATACTCTGGTGTATCAAAGAGGGATGGAGAGGTTTTTGAGCAGTTGCAGGGAGGGGAGTGAAAGACCTTGGTGTGGAGCTCAGTGCCAACTTGCGGCTGCAATGCTGCAGGTGAGTGGTGGATCCCCAGCAGTACCTTCTGCCTATTGTGCAGAAGGATACATTTGATTTTAACGGAAAGGGGCGTGTGCCTGCACCTTTCCTTTGCCTTGTGTGCGTACTGCTGCATATTGCTTTGCCAGTTGCTACCTGGCATTAATTTTTATTATACAAATTTGGCTAATCAGGCCGTTTGAAGCGGTAAGATCAAAGCGCCTGGTGACAGCCAATCCCCGGGCGAGCCGAGAAAGGCGAGGCTGCCGTAATTGTGGTATAGCTTTCAGGAGTCGCCCTTTTACCTTCAAAGGGAAACCCGAAGTTGTATCTCCCCCTTCTTCCATGTTTGATTTCCCTGTAACACTTCCACCTGCAAGTGGGTGGGGCCTTGGCACAAAAGGGACAAAAAAGGCAGCCGTGGAGGAAAAAACTGCAAAGAGGGGAGAGCTCCGTTTGTTCTCATCTCAAAGAGCCTCGCCCTAGATCAAGAAAACAAAAGTCCCTTTGCCTTTCCTATTTCCCACATCTCTGGGTCGTAGCATTTTCGATCAGAAATATCTTTGGAGTGTCTCTTTGCATGCCATTCAGTTTAGTGTCGGTTTTTAATCAGTAGAAATTGCCAGTTGACTTTTTTGAAGCCTGTTACGACACAACACGTTTTCACTTCATTACTTACGTAGCAGGCGCTTAGATACTACACAGTACTACGTCACTATTTGTGCTCGCAGGCTTTACGTATGTGCCTTTTTACTTCTTTTACACCTTTTGTGATTTCTTGACTTTTATCATCGGGAATTTTTGGCGTGGTTTGGCATTACATCTCAAGACGTACAGGTGACAAGATACCAAGCGACTGGTGCATTAGGTCTTCTTACCTGGCACCTGCAATTGTATTTAATGTACCCTGCAGAAGGAGGAAAATAAGGAATAATTAAGTGAATAAAGAAAAAGTAAGCGAGGAGGCATGCAGCTGAAGTGATTATTACTTGCAGGCAGGCAGAAGTGAATAGTGCTTTACAACTACTTGAAAAAATAATAGACAGGAATTATATAAAAATTAAGGTGAGAAATGACTTATCAGTCAAACTCGTAAAGTCAATGTTTTTTGTACAGAAAATTACCTTTAAACCAGAACTTTGTCGTTGTCATTTTTGGTTTTGTTTGACTTTTTGTTTTCTGACAAGATTTCGAATATTTTTGTGCTGTTATTTTTTTTTGTTTCGTTTTGTTTTTTAGTTATGGTGCGCTCAGATTTTTCTTTCTCCTCTGGTCATTATCTCAATCGAGGCTTTTATCAATGGTTGGTTGTGAGTACACGACAGCTATTTAAGGAAAAGAAGTGACCTAAGGCCTTCCAGTAGCGTGATTGTCAACTCAGTCCATCATGTGGTCCAGTCTTTCAGGTCCTAATAGGCGCACAAAAGCATGTAATTGGCCTTCTTTCTATCGCTAAGGAAGGCTTGTGCACAGTATTATTGCGGACGAAGTTCTGTGATCTATGCTAATCTACTTGCGAGTCATTAGAGATGCTAATATTTACTGGAAATTCATTTTCACATTTTGGGTCATTGTGGTATTGCGTAATGCTTCTTTGTAAGAACAAGTTCTGCAGCCCCAGTAGAATGGCACACAGCGGAACATTTTACGGCCACCGCTTAGTTTCAGGAGACAGTATCTGGGTTTCTTACTTGTTTAACCTATTGTTTTCATTCAATTGCAGGTTTACCGAGACCGCCCATGTATGCCATCCCACCTCCGCCCGGTCAGTTTCCTCATCCGTTGTATAGTCCAGAATTTTCACAAGTGCAATGGTACGTATTATTTCTGCTACTCATTTTCTTTTACACCAAAATATCGTTTATGAAAGCTACGTAGGAAATACATTCTCTTGGATACAATCCTCCAGCTGAAAATACTCACTAGAACAGTGCCAAAACAGAACTTAATAAAATTTAAATAACTAAAACCCCCCTTTAAAAATTATACACTTTATTTATTAACTTAGATGCGACATCAGAAAATGTTTCTTGCTAAACAAGCTAGGTCAATATTCGGCTTGTAGGGCCAGAAATGAATATGTTATGGTTAAAATTGATGATACATTATGAGGCAGGCCTTTGATGTTGGAGAGGAGATTTGCTTTGCCTTTGATAGTGGAGGGCCTGTGGGACACATTAGTTTCAGTGTCATGAATGTTTGATTCTGGATCGAGCCAAACATGGCATCAAGCATATTTAGGTTTAGGTAGATGGGGGTTAGTGCAGCTCGTCTTGCTGTATTGCTTGCTGTGTCAAAGATAGATAATGGAGGAAAGAAGAAACTCTGGTTGATGGACACTTCTTGCCTGGAATGTTTCTGCTAACAGAAGTAAATATTTTTGTTCAGTAAGGAAGGTAGATTCAAAGTATGATCATTGTGGGAGAGGTCAATTTAGATGCACAAACATTTTGTGCTTCTCTACACACATGCACAAATGTTCAGCTATTTTGGCAATAAAAAGAAAATGTTATTATTTATCTTTGGAAACATAATTGTCCTGGAAAAGAACACGGAGAAAATAAGGATTTTGTGGCTTTGCTTTATTCCTTTTGTAACTCTATCATGTTGACTGCTTCTTTTGGAGAGTTGTAACTTTGTGTCCTTTCAGTCTTTTATTGCCTCTCTGGAGACAATTTAAGACGGTTCTTGTCCTGTAGTTACTTTTGACTCAATAGGGTTTTAGGAGGATTAGGTTAAGCACAAGTACATGGGGACAATAGGACAGAGATACTCCTTAAGAGGAGATGGCGTGGAAAGAAGAAGGCCTTTGATCTGTACAGTTGCCTGCAGCTGCAGCAGGGGGGATCCTACTGGGGTGCTGCAGCCTTCTTTTACATCGGGAATTCTTAGCTGCCTTGACACGCTATGCAGAGAGACATAATACAAGAAGGGACCTGATGGACTTATGTAACTAAATTGCATGCCTGCAGGAATGAAGGAGATCCTTCCTCTACTTGCAGCCTGCAGATTCCTCCTGCGACCTGCAGGTGTGGAATGTCCTATCATTGTCCTTTGATCTTTGATATACGATAAGGTTTTAGCATCCTCAGCCTTCTTGTTTTATCTGAAGGACTCTTCTTATTATTTCTCATTATTAATCCTGTTCTCCATTGCTTCTTTGTATTCCAACTGGTCACTTTCCGCTGCAAGCACTCGTGCCATTATAATTAGTCAGATTTGTGAATTTGCGTTTGTATATAGTTACGTATATTTTAGCATGCAAATTTAATCTTGATATCACACCCAAAAACTCAATTATCTTTTTAACAGAAAAAATATTCAAGACTTTGTGACCTAGTTGGGTTACTTTCCTATTCGTGGTGTGACCTGTTTCGTTTAGATCTTTCTATTTGTTAATCCAGAGTCCTTCTCTTACTTAAGAGGAAGTCAGGGTGGCCACGGAACAGGGAAAACAGGGAATTTGACTCTTACTTTTTCCAGACAGGGAAAACACAGGGAATTTT